>JAPYYX010000038.1:0-175064 GCA_030522605.1 Cremastinae sp. B BG-2022a | reverse complement strand
TTCAACGCACGGTGAGTTTCACCTCTTTGTCAATTCGAGCCCACCAGCCACGGATAAAGGAGAGAACTGCCCGACCAGCATCAACGGAGACGTCACAGCATGGCGCTGGTATCGCCCTCTGGCATCGCATACATGAATATGTTCGCGCCACGTTTATAAAACACGTTTTTGCAATGAAGTTTAGATGGAATCAGCCGTGTCAAATGTAAAATTCCGAGACGAAAAAAATTGAAAAAAAACTTGTTTCTATTTTTAATTGTTCTCATCGAACGGAATTTTAAAATATATTGAGATAATAATCTTTTTAAATATATAAAAAAAAACTAACAATACCAATTGTAAAAATGAACATCTGTCAGAAGGTTTAGTTTATAAATTTTTGCAAATAAAAATGTAATATTTGGTCAGTGAAGTATGCTACCGTAAGATGTAGAAGAGAATCTTACAATTTTGATATGTGATAATTTTGTCTATAAAATAATCAAGCTAACACAAGTATTAATAAATTATTTTAATAACACTACCATTGAAATGAACCCTAGCATACAACATTCATTTGCAAGTTTTCTCATTCTTTAACAAGTAAAAAAAATGAAAATGATGCGTTTCATACCTTCTTTGACAACTGGTACAGTATCTGGTTCAGGCTCAGAAAACTCTTTTCTCATAGTCCACATATACTCGTTGTAGTCTTGCTTGACACTGGTACTGGACGAGGCAACAACTTTGTATCCGAGAACTTCAAGAGCTGTCAAAATGACACAGGGATGTTGTAGATAAACAATAGTCGAGTCGTCGCAGTATCCTCCTGATGCAAAACGACTCAATTGTTCGATATCTGATGCTAAAATCAAGAATTCAATTATTTTTCCAATTTTATCTGAGAAATTCTCAATCTGAATGAGAATACATAATTTCCATAACAATAAGCAAACATTTAACTCACAAATTATTTACTTAAAAACACAAAATACTAAAAACAATAATTTAAAAAGATTTATACTTCCATATTAAAGGGAGTAGTTGATTCTAAATTCTCTACAAGCAGAATATTAAAAAAAAAAGAGGAAAAACAATGAACGGCATTTGATGCGTTTTCAAGCTCGTGCTTCAAGAAAAATAGTAAAGAAATAGCTGAGAGGAAAACGTACATACAACGAAAGATCCAAAGCAGATCGATTAAAACAGAGAATAGAATTTGTTTAGAGTCGACGCAGAGCGATTGGATGACTAGTTCAAAATCGCACGACGAAACTTCTAATTCCCATACTCATTGTTATCTTTCCATCCGCTCGAGCAAAACTTTCATCGTGCGACAATTACAAACAATTACAGACACGATAATCACAGGGCCAGCAATTACAAGAATGTTTAATTATATAACTATATACAAAATTCTTTAACGTGAAGAGAAACTGGGCAATTGAGATACCTTTTAAACCAGAAACAAGAACTCTCCAGGGATACCTGTGACCGTAAGACGCGAGGTTACCGCGTACCAGTATGTATGGCATCTGTGATTCGAGTTAAAACTGCAATAGACAGGTACACAAATGTATAGCCACGTTTGAGAGATGATTTTACTATTGTTATTATTAATTTCAGCTGTCATTTATAGCAAAAAAATTCGCATGTAAATTAGAAAAAAAAATGAAAATAGGTAGATATATGCTTGGCTGTTTGACAGATGATTTTATTGTTGCTATTATCATAAGTAGTTGTCACTTGTGACACATTCTCACGAATGTAAATAAAAATTGCATGCTCAAATTGTCCCCAAATGCGTAATTTCCCAATGCGATGTACATTCTGATTTTATCTTTTTTTAATTAGTCATTTCACAATTATCACAAATGACACGAAAAATCGCTACTTGCACAACAGCCCAGAAAAATCGAACGAGCGATGATAAAAAAGCGAGCCTCGCTGGTGTCGCGAAAGCTCTACGGATTCTTCAAATCATTTTTTCACACAGTTACAAATTGTTACAATGTAATTCATGAGAGCTACGAAGACACGAATGTTGCGTTGTCGGGTTTTTTTATCTTTTCGTTATTGTTTGCATCGTATTTACCATCAACTAGAGTCAAACTTTATTCGGTGGTTCTCGGCGCTTCTGATCAGCTGCGATTTACAAAGTGTATCTGTCACAATCGCAAGCATCCATTATACGTATCAACTGTATCGTTGTGTTTGTTTGTCGCGGCTTGGCTGTCACGCCTCTGGCGACCAATTCGCATGGAAACTCGATATTCGTTTTGGCACCTGTCGCTAGAGGCGCCACGAGATGGATCAGGGCAGCGACAATGCGCAAAAAAAACGAGTCATACTATCATAGGAATTTTATAACCTCCACCGATAACAATCGGTTAAACGTCAAAGTGACGTTTATAACTTCAAATAAACAAAAATAATTTGGTTGGAAAAATTTGATTTGTTTGTAGACAAAGAAAAAATTTGTTTGAAAATTTTTTCTATTAACCGATAAACACAAAATGTTTGTAGATTTTGTAATTGAAAAATTACTCTAAAGCCCACGTGCGGAATTAACGCCATTTAATTTCTGATGAGAAAATCTTATTGCTCCGATGCTGACGTCCACAGGAGCGCCAAGTGCTTATTATACGGAGTCTCGTTCACGTAATTGTCTAATTCCTCGCATGTGCAAGGCTTCTCGAAACGCATGTCAGTAGGATATCTTCGTACCGTCGTCGAATTTTATATATTGCTCCAACAGGAGTGATTATTTGAAAATATCTATGCGACTTCCGGTCCTCCGAGTGCCAACTTAAATTCGAATTATCCCGTAATCCTTCGCACGCTCGATTACTCATTCCAAGCGCACTACACGTCCCGATCATTAATGAATTCTTCCTAATTAGTCTGGAATGTGAGCGATGCATTACGCCTGTAAGCCTTGACACGATGTTCGTATCATTTCTCATTGCGCGACGAAAGGAGAATACAAAGTGCACGTCCGAAAAAATTGGATACGCGATAATCATCGCACTTCCGATTTATAATAAAAAACAGTATCACTGTGAATTATCAAAATATTGTAAAGAACGACTTCACAATAAACATAAATCTCCGTTATCCGTTATGATATAGAAAAATAAAATTTCGAGCAACCCAAAGAACTGACGAAATATTGTTTTGACTAGCGTCGTAGCACAATTGGCAGGGAGTGTGCACGGGCGCTGTGAACGCAAGAGAGACAGAGAAGGAGGAGCAAGAGTGACAGAGCGAGCGGCAGCCATGTTCGCAGGGATGGGGATACGGGCAGTGTGGAGGGTGCGCTGATTGAAACTAGAGTGGATCGGAGAAATAAAAGCCAGCGAGAACCCGATAGTATAATCGTCCAAACACAGTTTATTTTTTTTCCCCTTCGGTAACAATAAGTCTCTCGACTGCATTCCACATCGAGCCACGTCGGAAATAAAAAGATTCTGGTAATACGACAAAAAATAAGAGTCTAAGGAGAGAGAGCGAGGAAATGAGAGAGAGAGACATAAAGACCGAGAAAAAGAGAGAGAGAGAGAGTAAAAAGACGTTCTCGTGAATCGTTCGCGTCTATGAGCGCGGCCATAAGCTCAAAACGTTTGCATTTTCACTGTATACCGATCTATATACATATTTTTTCGTTCCTTCAACGCCGGGTGGAAAAACGCTGATAAAGAGTCGAAAGTGGCGCAGCACCGCAAGTGCATATATTTTCGTGTGTGTGCTAGAGAGGGAGAGAGAGGGACAGAGAAAAAGAAACTAAGAGCGAGAGAGAGATCGAGCGCCTCCGGGTTTTCCTTTCCTCTCATTTCGTCGCTTTCAGCAAAGTGTTAATCCCTGTAGGGGCCTCATAGTGTCACGGATACACACTCGCGTGACTCACGCGCTTTTCTGCGTTCTAAATGTTAAAATCGGAATCCTGAAGCTCCAGTACGATCTCGTCCAGTGTTTTCCATCGATACGTATTCCTCTCTCTCTCTCCCTCTCTGTCTCTCGTAATCATTCCGTACAACGACGAGTCGTGCACGTATAAATACGTCATCGTGTAAAAACTTCTTCCGACATTTAGCGAACGTGGGCCCCTCTGTTTTCTACCAGTGCGTCCGTGTCACGCGGGGGTGCCTGCACGAGTGTGGCGTGCGCTCTGTATACATCGCGTTTCCTAAGAGAGAAAACGAGCAAGAGAAATCGTCGAGGAATACCAAGACGAAAAATAGTGTAAGAAAAAGAGAGAGGGAATTTTTATCTCGAGACCAAGTGTGTGAGAGAGAGAAAAAAATATCGAATGAAAAAGACGTAGTGTCCGTGAGGCTCCATCTGGTCTACTGCCTTTTCTACATCCTAACGATAAGAAAATTGCACCTGACCACGAAGAACATTCCCTCCCTCCGAGCTCGATTTTTTCTCGTTTCCCCTCGCTCTCTCTTTCTCTTCTTGATTCACTTTTCCGAATTCCTGGAACACTGATTTTCAAGTTTCGAAACAGATACACATATCGAGGGTGTGAGAGGGAGAGAAGGAGTGAAAAAAGAGCGAGCGAGAGGGAGGAGAGGCGTCGTCATCGTTTCGTCGAGTGACGGCCAGAGGGCGAGGGAGGACGGGGGAGGGAAAGGGAATCGTCCAAATCGTCCGGGAGGGGGCAACGACGAACGGGGGGACCAGTAACGTCCATCGCGCGCCGTGTCACACGAACTGTCATGTCATAAACGTGTTCACGCCGAGTTCCTCCTCCTTGTGACTTTCTATTACGTTTTTTTATATGATCAGCTTCGAGGATCCCACGTCGCCGGCCAAACACTGTTTTCGTTTTGGGATCAGAGAGCTACGCGGGACGAAAATCGCGTTAAAATATAAATACGAGGGACTCGATCGTTTGTACCTGAACGTGCGAAATTCCGGATCCCAGGGAATAAAAGAAGGGAGGGGAAAATAGTAATATCCAATTTAGAGGTGAAACAGAGCGAAATCCTTGCTTAACGGTAACGAATATCACGTGTTTTTAATCATTCAATTTTTTATTTTTTACTTTGCAAGAATCTGCGGAGTTTCGGAATAAAAGGATTTTTGGATACGAGTGCAGAAATCGAACTCCATCTTGTCAATTGTACGGTTTTCGAGAGACAAATTCCTCTCTTGCGTTTTGCGTTTCTTTCTCTCTCTCTCTCTCTCTCTCTCTCTCGCGACGTAAACGATAAAACTTTCGGTGCCTTATCGTGTTTGTTCATGCTTCGCGAGAGATTTTTCAACAAACGTATTCATAAAGAAACGTCGAGGAATTTATGCTGTTTGATTTTCTACTTTTCGTTCGCACCTACTCGTTCTTTTTTTAATCGTGCTTCCAGAGTTGATTTTCTTGAGATATTGAGTGTTTTTTCTTCTAATCTAAGGTCATCATGGCTAACCGGGGCACGGCCCAGAGGCCAAATGGTACACAAGGAAAAATTTGTCAATTCAAATTGGTTTTACTTGGCGAGTCAGCGGTAGGAAAATCCAGTTTAGTTCTGAGGTTCGTCAAGGGACAGTTTCACGAGTATCAGGAGAGTACAATAGGCGGTAAGTACTTCAATTTAAGAATATATTTGAAATTAACAAAGAAATTAAACATCGCAAAAAGATTAATAAATATCCATTTTTTTTTTGTCCAAATAGCTGCATTTCTAACACAGACTGTTTGTCTGGACGACACAACTGTGAAATTTGAGATTTGGGACACGGCAGGACAAGAACGTTATCATAGTCTTGCACCGATGTACTATCGAGGCGCCCAGGCTGCCATTGTTGTCTACGACATTCAAAATCAGGTCAGCATAATCTCCATTTCGAGAACAAGATCACTAAAAGTATTTTCCGGAATAAACGAATTCATGTGCCAGAATTTTACAATCTAACATCAACTATTACATATGTGATATAATGCACAGAATATTGAACTTTGACCATCTCTTTGGAATAAATTATATAATTTGCACCTTACTTTTTCAAACTGTGCAAAGTTCACTGTGATTTTACATAAATAATGTTTGTTGATAATTGTTTGTTTGAAAAATTTTTACTTTTGTGATAATTTTCACTGTTTTTTTGACATTGTCGTCAAAAGATAAGTCTTGAAAAAGCTTTTGATATTCATTTGAAACTTTTTATTAAAAGATTTGCCTCAGGATAGATTTACGTAAAAAATTTTTCTAATTTTTTCGAGTATGTTATTCAAAAATTTTTTGACGTGAACATTGGTTCAAAACATTTTTTTTTGTTTCATCTTGAGGTTGTTTGAAGAGTATCTTTCCGACATAAGAAATATCTACAAGAATTTTTTTTTAACTCGTTATCAAAGAAAATCTTTTTCGGCAGGACACATTTGTACGAGCAACAACGTGGGTGAAAGAGCTCCAACGACAGGCGAGTCCAAGTATAGTGATAGCGCTCGCGGGCAACAAGGCTGATCTCGCCAACAAACGGGTAGTTGACTTCGAGGAAGCGCAGAGCTACGCGGACGCGAATGGTCTCTTATTCATGGAGACTTCGGCAAAAACGGCCATGAACGTCAACGACATATTTCTAGCTATCGGTAATTTGATTCCACATAAACTAAGAATCTTTTCTGATCTTATTTTTTCGAAAATGTTCTCCGCGATTAATCCACAAAATTAATCAACGATTAACCAAATTGAAATTATTTGCCTATACTGCATTTCGGACCTTTTTTTCACGCAAAGTTTGTAGATCAAAAAATGATTTTATTACCTGTAAGATTTCTCTATTCATGTGTCACAACTATAATCTTTCGATGAATTATCTGAGCGTAACGTCCCGTGAGTTAAGGTCGCTTGAAAAATTGTAGACCAAAGTAACGCAAAATGTGCTGCGAATCGGTAATTTGAGAAAGGCTGAAAAAAATGGAGCACACGGTTTCCACCTACTATATCTCGTTACGAGCTCTTATCGAATCTCGACCAAGCAATTCCCATACGAGAATCCAACAGAGTATTCTTTGATATTACAGTACATTAAAAAATGAAAATTTCGCGTATTTTCATAATATGATCAAATTTCAAAAAACTTTTTCTCTTTCTAGATCATTTTATTTTTTATTCGCTTGACCGTACATATTTTGATTTATAATTTTTGCATTTTCTTTATTTTTCAGCTAAAAAACTCCCAAAGAACGAGCAAGCAGAAAACGCCGGTACGAGCGGTCAGGGACGTCGGCTAGTCGAGACGGACGGTCAAAAGGCCGCGGCGGGCAACTGCTGCAAGTGATTCGGCCAAATTCGTACGTGTCACACACGCGTCTTATATTGGTATTTCTAAAAAAATGATAAAAAATCACAGAAAAAAAGCGAAACTAAACAAAAAAGAAAGAAACAGAGCAAAAAAACACAAATATTCTTTGAACGAATTGAAAATCCGGGGTGCCGGGGGTGAATTATTTCCGCGATTCGGGTTTTAAAAATGAGAGGGAGAGAGAGCAGTAAAATCACCAGATCATCGCCTCGATCGCTCACACTTTTTCATGAACCTTCTTCTTCAGATGTTTGTGCGTATTTTTCCGGAGAAGATATACAGAAAGAGAGAGAGAGAAGAGAGAAGATAACAGAAGTACGCAACGTGTCGATAGCTTCGTAAGGAATATTCATCGGTAAAAAAACAAACGAAAAAGCAAAAGAGGAAACGAACGAAACCACATGAGGGCGCGAGGATGACGAATAAGTGAATAGTGATCGAAGGGAAACAACATCGAAGAATTGAGCACGGAAATACGGTGGAAGGATCGACGAGGATGAATAAACTTAAAAAATATGTAACGACAACAAAGAAAAAAAAACGACAATGACGAGGACGAACGACGACGATTGTGATCTGGCTGCAAAATTTACTCTGGATATATCTGGAATAAAAAATACACACACAAACACATACACTCGCATACGGAAGTTAAAAAAAATATCGACTAAACAAAGTAAAAGAAAAATAATAACAAGAAATTCAGTGTCACAATGCATCCGATGATATCATCTATTTTGAGTATCGAGTCTGTTGGAGAATGGCGGTGAGTCCCGTTTGTTATTCTAGTAGTAATGGGCGGTGTTCGTTATAAATATATAAATATATATAAATACATTATATACGATAAATCATATATCCGGATATGATTTATTTCGAGGAGGTAATAATAATAACGATTATTATTATTATACAAATTATTGTCGTCATTATTATTATTATTAATTATGATAATAATTAATTGCGATGATATTGATGAGAATGATACTACATTTACGTGTATGGTATAATAGTGAAAAAATGAAGAGTACGAGGATGGTGATGAAAAGTAAATGGATCATCGAGAGAATAATAATCGACGGAACTTTTTGGCACGCGAATTAAAAAAAAAAGGAAAAAAATCTTGTAAGATAGTAGGGGCCATTCCTGCTGCTATAATTATTATATATTTTCTTCGTCAGATTGTATCGTGTAATAACAATTATAACTCTAAAGCATATTGTATATTAATTTTATTGATTACTCACGATAAATTATAAAACTATTATAAACGTAAAAAAATATGAAATGAGAGAGCGAGAGAGAGAGAGAGAGAAAGAGAAAGAGAGAGCGTGAAAAAGAGCGAGTGAGGATTTAAAAAAAATGAAACGAAGATACACGAGGAAATTGAAATGATAAAAAAAACTATTCTCTTTTTTTTAGAGTACAAAAATTGTGCAGTGAATCTTTTCCCGAAACACGTTTATCGATAGGCTTTTGGTTGTTGTTCGCAAAATTATTATTATCATTATTACTATTATTATCATTATTATTGATTTTATTTTTTTAAGCACGATTTAACAGCGATGCGAAAAGCTTAATAAATTCATCATGGATATGGCTGAAGGTTTGATCAGAAATATGAACGATTCCGTGGTTAATGTGAAACGAATTTTCGCCTCGAGTGTCGATTTTGAAAGTTCGAAGGTTGAGGATCTTAAGGAAAATTGGAATAGAAGAGAACGATGCATTTCCGAGCCAATTATTGGTTATTCCGTGAATTACGACGATCTCTGCGGTCCCTGGCGTTACCCCGACAATCCGGCTCACGCGAGACGAGATGACGCGACGAAGCCTCGATTATGCCTCTGGCAACAGTTCGACAGAGACAGCGTGAATTTTGTTAAAAATTTCGGAAACGACGAAAAGACGATAAAGCGTGTAATTGGTGAGTCCAAATATTCTTTTTTCACTCAGGATGAAAATTGTCCTTAATAAACGCTTCGTGAAAATATGGATTTGTAGAAAATTGTTTGAGTAGAGGAAATCTGAACGTTGGCACGAACAAAAATGTAGCACTCGAAATGGCATGGTCGATTGTCAAATTTGCCAGGTACCTTTTTCTACTTTCAAAAGAAAATTATAAATTTATTTTTATTTAATCGAGGAAACGATTTTTCTTGTAAAGGGAAAACTTATTCGACGAGGAACGTTTCTCAACAATCTTGGGAATTTTTTTTCTGACTTATCATTTTTTCTTGTCAAACCCGTGGAGAACGTCAAGAGAGACTTATCATTTTTTTTACAGAACGCTTCTTCTTCACGCTGTCGAGGTTTGACCCTCAGTTTAATCTTTATCGATTAGTACAAGCTAATAAAATCTTAGCAGTATTTAAAGGATATTGGTGTTAAAAGGTCAAGATTTTTAATTTAAAATTTGATTACATATTAATGAAATGTTTTGATTTTCTCTGACAATGAATTTTTCTGTTAATGAAAACCAAGCTTGTCCACATAATGACTCATCGGTCAATATCTCGAGTAAATACTTCCGCCTGTAAATTGAATTATTCTAAATTCTGTTATAAACTTCGTATTGGATTTTTCTATAGTACGAGAAAATCCTTTTGAAAACCCAATATACACCAAACATCAATTTTCTTTCAAAGCAGAGCAAAATGTCAAAACTGGTGTCCACAATGGAAAAAAAAATCCAAAAATAATTAGATATCAATTGATTTCCGTTTTGAATCCCATTATTAGTAAAGTAATAGGAATTTAATGATTTCGAACAGAATCCACCGAAGAGCATGGAATTATTCACTCCCGAGGAATGCGAAAAATGTTTGAAATATTTCGAGACGATAATGCTGAGGCATTTGCCTCTGATTCGTTTCGTGTCGATTCCAAATTATCGTCTGACTTTTTCGAACGAATAAAAAAAAACAGAAATAACAATTACAAAATGCTCCAAGAAATTTTTTTTCACAAGTTTGTATTATTATAGATAAACGGTATAAAAATTATTCGTGCACCCTCGAGTGCTCGATTGCCACGTTGTACAATACAAAAGATATAAGTGTACATAGCACATCGCGTATACGACGTAGAAAAACATATATGTGTATAAATAATTCCAGAGACTCCGACAAAGTCTTATTATTGATTTTTGCTCATTTGCTGGCCGAGGATTGATAACCGAAATCGCGAGTCTCGTCAAGGCTAGTTTCGCTCATTGAATCTTCGTTCTCCTTTTCCATGTGTCTGCGATTCTTCCTGCTCAATTCTTTGCTCACATGCTCCAATTTTGGGAACCACCAAGAATTTCCGCGCAAAAGCGTTCTCCTTGAAGTTTTCGTCAGACAAACACAACGTCTCTAAAAGTAAAATTTATCGTCACATTTTTTCTTCAATTATTCGTGAATTCGAATTCTTGTTATTATTATTATTGATACTCTTTTTTTTTTTTCTCACAGGTTTTGGACTGAATAATAGATGGAAAATCGAACCTTCAACGGACGAGTGTACACAGTTGTGCTTGAAGCCGAAGACTTTCGGCCTTTTGTGCAGGTTGTTTGGTTTTCGTTAGATTCGGAGCAACGGCGAGGACTTTGCGGCTGAGGGAATTTTCTCCTCATTGATAAATCGCTCAGTGTTCCATTTACACGACTCAGCTCTTTTACCGTTTCCACAAGAGCTCTGAAAATCGAAGATTATTTTCATTTTTATTTTTAATTTTTTGAATTTTTGGATTTGGATTCACGAGACTCACTTCTTCTCGAAGGCGTAACGAGCTATTCGATTTTTTTCATTCTTCAATTTTTTTGATAGATTTTCCACGAGCTTTCGCTGCTCCTCTATCCAAGCTCGTATGCACGATACCACGCGCTGAGACTCGTCACATAGCTCCGATCTACTCGCTGCCACGTGGTTTAATTCCGCTGATATTGAATTTAACGTTTGCGTCTTCGTCTTGCATTTGCCTTTCAATTCCAGAAGAGCGTTATGAGTTTCCTCCAGCTGAAACATTATTTGGTGAGAAATTCGAACAATGAATATAGCGGTTTTATTATTTCTATGATATTAAATAATTTCCTATAGTATTTTTAGTATTTAGTAATTTCGAAATTCATCGATACTAAATATTTTTTGTACAGCAGTGAGGAATTTTTTTTGCGTATGCGTCGAACCAATCACTGCCACATCCATTTACCGATGTGACAATGTCGATACGATCGAATTGATATCCAACATCATAAAAAATGTTAACACATTCAATATTCAATATGTTTTGACCTTTGTAGTAGCAATAACTATATACATATAATATTTCCAAAAATTGCTCAATTTTACCTCTTTTATGCATCTGCAACCATTTTCCTTCAGTCTTGAGTTCTCATTTCTGAGCTTGCAGTTATCTAATTTGGATTCTTGAAGCTGTCGGATCAGGAGACGTTTCGAGTCCTCGAGGAAGGAAACCTGGTCCTCCAGGTTTTCTATCTCTTCATAAGCATCTCTGCAATTTTCTGAATAATCTTCCTCTCTTGTGGACAATTCTTCGCGACAGATCTGCAAATCTGATCTCAGGATGTCAACCAGGTCGCTCAGACGTTTGTTTTCCCTCTCAATCCCGGATAATTTCGAGCAGAAAATTTGTTCCTGGAATATTTTTTGTCGTTATTATATTCTTAGATTATTTGTTATTGAGATGGTTTAATACCAGAGTACAGACACATACGTTCCTAGATAACAAGTAATTAAGTATTAATTTCTTTAAAATCTTTATCTACATCGTTCTTGAGCAATTGAATACATTCTCACATACGACGTGTATAACTAATAGATCCGAAAAAATATATTTCTTGGTTAATTCAATAAATATAAAGACATTTCCTGTCGTAGAACGTCCTTTTTAAAATTTATCAAATTCTTACTAGCTTCAACTTACCATTGACGAAATTCCCTGTTGCAATTCAACCTCCCGTCTCGCAGCCTCCATCAAACATTTCTGACTTTTGTCATAATCTTCGCTGACTTTCCGATAATTGTCGTCCATGAGGTGTAACTCCGTTTGAAGGCATTTTAGCTAAATTAATTTTGTCATTAATATTTTTTAATGCGATTTATTACTGAATTCAGTTGTATTATTTTACTGGTATATTCTTTTTTTATTAGTAATTATTCATGTTTTATTTCCTACAGACCTTATCTCGAAATTCTCGTATCTCTGCGCGGGCCTTTTCTTCAAATCTTCCATTCTCCGTCTTCAGAATTGAGTAATCATTCTGCAAAGAGAATTACAAAGGAGTGATAAAATTCCCAATCGGTGTAATGAATTACTTACCTTGATAATCTCGTGGTCAGCCTGAAGATTTGCCAGTTCGTCTGATTTTTCTTTCAACAATCGCTTCAAGGAGAAAATTCGTTCTCGAAGGAATGACAAAATTTCCTTCGACATACGCATTTCGGCAAGGCACTCCTCAGTTAATTCTCTCGTTGACGATAGTTGATCCTTTAATTTTTTTATCATGACAATTTCTTTGCCAGCAGATTTTTCCATTTCTCCACAAATTACAACTTTCTCAGCCTGAAAAAAATTGTTTTTTTGTCTTAATAAATAAAAATCACAAAATTTATAGTATCTAATTTTTCTAGTATTGCGGACAATATCCTTTTCTCACGCAATTTCTAATTTTGATATAATAAATTTGCAAAATTAATACAAAATTACCTCATTTGTCTGATGCGGAAAATCTTGTTCTCTCACGCAGTATTCAATTTCCGCAGTCTCCTTTATATTAGATAATTCTTTTTTCAATCGCTCATTCATCCGTTCAAGATTTTCACTTTTCTGAAAAAAATTGAAAGAACATGAAAATGATTTGTTTGAAATTCCATTTTTATTATTTTCATTACCTCGAGCTGGTTTCTCATATCCTGAAGAATTGAGAAATCTTGTTTATCTTTTGCCTCGTTCATTAATTTCTCCAATTCCAAATTTTTTCGATGGAGATTATTTTTCATGCATCCACAATTGATATTCTGAAAATCGACAATTTTCATAGTAATTTATTTATATTTAAACAAAAAATAAATGTTGTAATGTCATTCCGTAAGCAGTTTAATTATTAAGCATTCTTTTGAAAGTTTTACCTGTTCGGAATCGACTCTCACACTTTCTTTGTCCCTTGCCACTTGCAATTCGTCAATTAAACTTTTCGCATGTGCCAGATGTTCTTTGAGAACAGATTCTAGCTCAATATTGTCGTTTCTCGAGCAGTTTTCCGAGTCTTCAGATCTTGAACATTCTCCTACTGTCTCTAATGAAATTTTATTCTCCAACTGATTTTTAACTTCCTCGTCAAAAAGATCCATCTCGATACGACGATTTTTCAATTGTTTCTTCAAGTCCTCGTTTTCACGGAGAAGAAAATTCATTTTTGTTTCAATTTTTTCGTCCATGATGTTGTTTTCCTCGGTTGACGTTGACGAATCTTTGCATCTGGAGCATTTGTAAGATTCAGTTTCCAACGAAGACACGCATCTGCAAACAAAATATTTTGGATTTAAATTTTAGGAATACAAAAAAAAAACTTTGAATATTCTAAGAAGCAAAAGACTTTACTTTATTTTTCTCAATTCTCTGTCTGCCTCTCGCCAAAGACGTTTGACCCTTCGACATTTCTCTTCCAAGCATTTTTTCGATTTTACCAAATTTTCTAACTGAAAAATTAAATCGAATATTCATTATTAAGATAATCCGAAAATTACGGAAAATTCTTCGATAGCAGCACCGTAAGTTTTTTAACTTAAAAAATCATATATAATTGCGGAATAATATAAATGAAATACCTTCGTTCTAATTGATCTGGCATCACCGATACGACCATGGAAAAATTCCTGCAACAGACATTAACATTGAATCAAAATCAATTAAATTAATTTTATCTAACTTAATCGTTGAAACAATGAAACACTTTTTTCAGAGTTGTTTTATTTTTTAATTCATGCATACAAGAGTTGGAACAATTTCCAATTTTATCTTCATTAATTCGTACCTGGGCTCTAATTAGTATTGAATAATAAACGATATCTCTACAAATAATCGTTCTGTGTAAACTTTCAATCGCTTCCCGTTGGAGTTCTAGCTGCTTGTCTTGCTCAGCTGCCTTTTCCAATAAAAATTATAAATATTCTTTTGTATTCGAAATTCAATTAATATTTTTAAATATCAAAAAGAACTTACTTGCAAAAAACAATCGTGGTATTGAGCTTGAGTTTCTCTCAGATAAATCGATAATAGTCGAATAGTTTCATCCTTGTCGCCAAGCTGAAAATTTTCAATTCCTTGCTAATAAAAATATTAAATTTTCGAAAAACGTACAAAATATGGGCCATGCTCAATAAAAAAAATCACTTACGTTCTATTCATAAAATAACTCCTCTTCGGACGAAGCGTTTAGGGGAAATTAAAAAAATCGCAGTAAAATAGAAGGATAAAAGAAAAAGTAGAGCACAAAAGTCTGGTTAAAGTGAAAAAACACAATTTTTTTCTCTCCCTATATATTTACAATTAAAATATGATTTTTTTCATTCCCTAAATCGTAAAATGTACATGAATTAGCATACAGGTGCTCGGCAGTCTTGTAAAATTTCAAAGATTGCAACACAATTAATGAATTCTCTCGTATCTCGCTCCGTATTCTCGGGAGGGAAACGAACAACGATTAAATCTCTTTGTTAGTATAATTCACTTTAAACGTCATGCACGTTCCTGCTATTGAATACCGTGGGTGTTATCGTGGGACTCCACACCTCACTCACGGACAAATCGATCCCTGATTTTTGCTGAGACTGCTGTTGGGTTGCTAAACATCTCTTGGCCTCAACCACGGCGTCACGCAAGTGCCCGATAGTTTGGCTCTGGAGCTTGCTCTGAAAAATTAACAATGAACTTACAATTGGATTCACAACAAAATACTAAAGTAATAATAAAACACGAATAATTTACCTGCTCGAGTAAAAGTTTCTTTTCTTCAACGTGTTGAGTTATTGCAATATTTTGTGCGTCTATCTAAAATATAAAATATCTGATGAAAATTTGTTTTATTTAATTACCTTTTAAACCAGCAATATCTGAAGTTCAATTTTTTACGAGTGGCAGGGTACAAAATGTACCACTTACCTTGTAGAAATTATTTATATGTACATCTTGACATGTTTTCGGTCTTAAGGGAAACTCGAGGACAACTTTCGCGGAAAATTCTTTTCTCGTGGGGAAACTTTGGCACAAATTGAAAATAAATTCTTGAGCCTCGATATGGAAAAATTTGACAAATATTTTGTCGAAAACTCGACTCGAACATGTTTGTAAAAACGTGTTTACCTTGGCCTGCATTTTCTGGTGCAAGTCTTTCAATTCGACATGAGTCATCGTGATCGAGTCCTTCTGAATCCTGATTATCTCATCCTTATCTATGAGCTGAAAATTAAAAATGAATACTGGTTAGAATTTTGAACAGATAATTTACATAAATCGCCTAAAACAGGTACTGACCAATTTTTCTTTGGATCTCAAGGTATTCTTTAATTGTTGAATGTCCTCCGAAGAATTTTTGTAATTGTCCTCATTTCTTGCCATTTTATGAGACCCGGGCATCGCTGCTTCGCTCGGCGTGCACGAGCAGAGATTACAGACACCGTCGTCGATCTGTTGAATTTTAACGGGTAGGGTTTAAAATAGAATGACGCAGGGCGCTAAGGCGGTCAAACGAGCAACGAACCATTTTCTGCTTCGACTGCACAATACTCTCTAAAGTGTCTTGCATTTTCGTATGAGCGTAATCCAATTCTTTTTCGAATTTGTCCAGCCTCCGGTTTTTATCGTTGAACACTTTTTCGGCAATTTCATTCTCCGATAGCTTATAAAAATATGATTTATTTTTATGTTATTAAACAAAATATGATACAAATATTAAAATTGTTTTTTAAATATTTACCACGCTTTCCATTCCATTTTGTACATCATTCAGTTTACTCTCGATATTGCACAGTTGACTTCTGAGATCATTTAACAAGGAAAGTTCGCATTCATCCTATAAAAAACTGTCTAGTTAATTCGGTATTTTTTATTTTAATAAAAGCCGGTGTTCATATTTTTTACCTTCGATCGAACAGAACCTAAGTGACACACAACCTGCTCCACGACATCCAGGACTTGTCCGATCGCATCTCTCGGTGAATTCAGGTCTGATGAATTTTTGTGCGTAAAATCCACAACGTCTCGAGACGTTAAGCGAGATCTGTTTAATTCGTTCTTCAGATCTTTTAATTGCATTTCTCCTGAAGCTACTCTTTCACTGTGACGTAATTTTTCCTCTCTCTGGTAGAAAATGTTATATAAAATATTCAACAGATCTTTAAGAGTATTTAGTTTAGTAAAAATATATACCTGTTTATCTAGATGACACATCACTGAAGATAAATTCTCGATCGTTATCGATAATAGATTCTGTAACTGCTTTATAACTTCCGAAACATCGAGAAACTGAAATTTTTTTAAATAAAAATATGATACACAAGATTCTATTTCATTTTTTGTTTAAAATTCCATTATGTTACCCGTTGATGGCGCATTTGCAAGTTTTCTACGACAATTTCCACCTCTTCTCTCAAATTTTCCGTCGCTGCTTGCGCTTCCACTGTACAAACTCGAAATTCTTCCATGGCATTGAATTGACTATTAAAAGCTTCCCATCTCTGAAAAAAAGTAGAAAAACATTGCTCATAAATATATTCCATAAAATAAATTATTAATAATAATATCTTCAAAAGATCGTACCCATCGCTCGTTAGGTTCTGGAGTGACTTTTGGTTCATTATGGCTCGCATCGACTTTTTCACTTTTCTTGAAAAATAAAATACAGGTTTATTTTTATACAATTTTTTATGGAAAATAAATTTTGTGAAAATATCAAACCTCTAGTGCTCTTTCCAATAAATCAATTCCATTGACATTTTCAGCGCAGACTTTTGTAAGATTCGCTATACTCTTTGCCAATTTTTGTATCATGACCTTGTTACTGTTTAGTTTCAGTTCTCCCTGCGAGTCGCCCTAAAAAAAAAACTATATATAACTACAAATAAAATGTTTAAACATATCCAAAATTCTACCCAAACAAGTACAACAAGAAATGCAAGAAAACAAATTATTTTATTCCTTATGCCAAGATGATATTCTTTTACAACTTGTCGAGCAGTCTTACGGATTCGTTCACGAGCGTCGAAGCGAATAGCTTTTTTTTCTCCGCTCTGTTCTAACAACGAGTAAATGTTTTTCAATCTGTATTTCGTTGAGCGTGTCAACGAGACACAATCGCTACGTTATCTTGTTCGTTTCACAGCCTCTATCCGTTAATATGGAATACTGAAAAACGTTTACCGAAGCCGTAGGATGATCACAAGAACGATTGAAATTACCTGAATGCGAGAAAATAAAATAGAGATTGCTGATTTGAAAATTTTGAACCTACGCGATCAATAACTTCCGTTTTGTAATTGTCCAGGAGCGTTCCAATGTCTCGCAACTTCGTATGTGCGTTCGCCATGTCTCGCTCGTAATCCTAAAAAAGTTTTGTTACATCTTCACAGAATAAGAATAAATACATAAGTAAAGTTTTTGATTTCATTTTATGGACCTCGCGTTCTTTCGCGTGTAGTTCTTCGAGTACTTCTTCCAATTCGCTTCTCAAATAGTGAAGAGCTGCATTTTCACGTTTCCATGATGCCTTTGCATTGTTGAGATCCGAGACGAGATTAGTCTATGAAAAAAAAAAAAATTATTTTACACTGTGTATTTTTTACGGTTTTTTTTTCTTATGAGAAAAATTCTTACTTCGTGAAAATCAGTTTGTGATTGAGATGAGCATTCTTCCGGCTTTTCACGAAACGCAACACCAGAGCTTATTCTGACTTTTCGTCCCGAGGAGCCTGGAGCACTCTGAAAAGTAAAAAAAAAACATTGGTTAGCTGTGTAAATTAAAAAATATATAATTCAATAACCAAGTCAAAAACTCTCAGATGAAAGACGACTTTTATTAAAATTAAGGTACACTCTCTACAAAATATTTATGAAATAAGAACCTAAAGTATTGTAAAGCTAAATACGAAATTATTTGTAGGTGGATTCGTTTTGACAGTAACTAATTCGAGGAATGGATCGTGTTATAGTATTCTTGCTGCGTTCTTTTCTCGCGTATTTTTCCGTTCGAGGAGTCAATTTGTTCGTGAATTTGAGAATTTGCCTATCAGCTTCAGTCATTTTTTTACAACGTTCAAAGCTTGCTCGCGTTCTGGTTTCTGTAATATCCAAAGGTCGAATCTCAATTGCTTCGTTGTCTTTCATGTAACGCTGAAGAATAGATCCGAGATTTCTTGGCGATTCCGCTCGAGGCACACGACCAATTTTTTTATAAATTCCCCAATGCGGTTTCGCGTTTCGCGGAGATATCGCTGCTGAAGGTTTGGACTTTGCGAGATTTTCATTACTCGACAGAGGAGGCTGGAAAAGGGTACAAGGACTGGAGTGGAGAAAAAGTTCTCGAACGAGGAAAAGGATATAAATAATTTTTCAATAAAACTTACCTTTTTCTCTGAACGTTGTATAATCTCTTTACGCATTTCCTTAATAATGTCGTCTTTCAATTCCATACGCATGTTGACACGATTGCATTCTTCTTTGAGAGTTTCTATTTCTGACTTCAACGCCATTCTCATGTCATGTTCCTCGGAGACTTCCTTGGTAAGGGCTTCGCGAGTTTCTTGATTTTCCTAAATTTTTTAAACAATTTTTATCACATGAAAACTTAAATAAAAATAGTTAATAAACAAGTTCAATGGATAATGAAACATTAATTATAAATTAAATTAAATGCATGAAAATAATAATGATGAGGAACCAACTTTTTCCAAGGAAGTAAGAGAACGAGACAACTTCTCGATTATAATCGATTTCTCGTGAAGCTGAGCTCTTAAATCTTCAATTTCGGAGTCACGGGGCTGAGTCTCATCTCGCTTTTCTTCGCTTCTGCTCTTCGCTGCAAATGCACTTTCGACCACTTCCACGAACGAGGCAATCTGTACGCGCAACAACGCGCAACTCGTGCGCGATAAATTATAAAGCTTCAAGATTTTTTTTCTTCATCGCGATAACGATTAAAAATATTCGAAACTATTTTTCTAGTCACGATTGAAAACAAAATCCAGATCTATGTTTAATATACTACTAAATAAATTTTCAGAGCTTTGTAAGTGAAAATTTAGTGAATAAACTCACGTCAAACTCATTGTCGTTACTTCTTGAACTGATGAAACTTGATTGAGCGTTACTGCAGCGTTTTTTCAAATTATCTCTCAATGATTCAAGCATTGATATGTACTTTCTGATCGTCTCTTCTCGTGAGACTAGTTTTTTGTCGAGATCGCAGACTTTTCCTTCCAACATGCCTTGATATCTTAAAAAAAGAAAATTTTCACTCAAGAAATAATTTTAAATAAAAAAATTGTAGATATATAGTAAAAACCTACTCAAGTGCTTTCTTTTCATTTTCGTTGAGTACTCGAAGACGCTGCTTTAAGGATTCGACGGTCTCGTTATCATCCGCTTCCTATAAACGAAAAAATAATAATAATTAAGATAACGCTGAGTATTTACGAGGAATCTCGACGGGTTTATTTGGAAAATGAGCATAAGAACAAATAATTTTGTTTTTGGAACGTAGGAGAATTTTTTTCGACAAGAGAGTGGGATAATTTTCGATCAAAAGGGTAAAGACGTTAAACGTGAATTCTCGTGGGAATAATCGGAAATTGGATGATCGATGGCGTTGCAGATTTGTCTACTGGATGAACGTCGTAATAACGAATCACGAGTCAAGCCATCCAGCTCCAAGATCAAACGCAATTTTTTATCGGTACTTGAACACGGATTTACCTCTGCACAGGAACATCTGAAAATACGAAACGATATTCATTAAAAAATATTTACAAATACTGAAATTTATTCTTAAGAAAATTAATGCACAAAAATAATCAAATATAATTACTCTGTAGGAGATGGAATATCTTCAGGCTGAACTTCAAAAAATTTTATTCCTTTTAAACACCAGCAATTCTCACAGCGAGCTCTTCTTATAAGCTCCAAAAGTCCTCTAATATCGCTCTTCAGGTATTCTATTTTCTCCTGCAATATTACTTCTTCTCTCTCTAACTCACAAATACGAGTAGACAAACAATTGACAGCCTAAAAGTTGACCATAAAAAAAAAAAAATTAAGTAAAAAATAAATTAAGTATTACACTTTATGGGAAGTGAACATTATTTTAGAAAAATCAAATCAAAACTTACTTCTTCACTGGGTTTCGCTAATTTGGACATTTTTTCAGACACTATGCCAGCCGTCTCTCTGAGTTTTTCTTCCAACAATTTGACTCTCTCGCATGCAGCTTGCTCAAGATCCTCAACAGTACGAACCAGCATGAAATTCTGTTCGCTAAGATCTTTAATCCACTCTTTCATCAAATTGAGTCTCATCTGCAAAAAAAATTGATTTTTTCATTAACATTTCATAGAAAAATTGATACCAATAAAATTTTACCATTTCGGGACATATAATTTTTTGGAGCATTTTTATTATTTAGGAACAAAGTGTCCAGCTTACACGTCCAAAATCAGCCTCGGTACCGGCTGCTTCGGCTTGTTCAATTCTCTCCATTCTGTCTTCGTAAATTCTTCGAAATTGATCGAGAATACGCAAGCCATCGGTTTGACCGCAAACTTCTCCCGTGCTTTCATCGATGGCACGACATCCGTGAGACTCGTAGAGTTGTTCCGACATGACATTGCCTCCCGCCGTACTCTGCATATTATTATCTCCATCCGAGGACATGGCGCTGTTTCTTCCCTTCGTTATTTATAAATAGCACAAACTCGGAGAACGCGTACGGAGAAATAAAGATTGAAATAATGGAGATGAAGATCAATACACGTGTGTTTGATATTTGAAATTGCGATCGATTATTTACGAGATTTATAATTCCCAACCCTCTCGTTTGATCCTCCTACGGGCTCCAAAAAAAAAAGATTCAACGCGATCTGGAGCACGGACAACGCGGTTTTCTGTTACGTTTACTGTCAAACAATCATTATTAGCTCGTGTTTCGAAGTCCCCACTCTCCTCTCTTGTGTGATATTTATGTCGATAAAAAAGCTCGGGAGAAGACTTTTGTCAGCTGGTAAAAAAAAATTAGAATTAGGGAGCAGCGTCGTCTGCTATTATAAATTATTTTGATACCAAAATACGCCGCTTGAGGACACTGATTGAAAAGAGCGCAAGATTTGAATTTATCAAAAAGTGAGGTTAGATATGTTTTTTATTTTTTCAAATAATATTACTATTCGGCTTGATTTATTACATAAACGTAATGACCTATATTTTGTTCAAGAGGAAAAAATCGACATTATTTACAGCAGACTTTCAGAAAAATGATTATTTAAGCAGTTTAACCGCTGGTCTTTGGAATAAAGAAAACAAATGGATGGCCATTGACAACTGATGATTGTTTACACGAGGTTACCAAACACAGACAGGTGGTTGCGAAAATAGTATTCTCTTTTTTGTTTGTGATATAGCAATGGATTGTCGTCACATTGAAGACTGTCAAAATCAACGATTGACAGATGATCCTGTCAACAACTGGCCAGATGACATTCAAGCTGAAAGTAATATAAAAGACGTGAGTTCGTTTATAATCAGTAATGATGATTACGATTATCAATACTCTAATTTAAAAACAACGTAAATAATTGTATCAATTTTATGTAAAAGTATTATTTAGATGCATTTGTGAAAATAAAATTGTTTATATACTGTATAGGTTATCTCTATACGATCGGAAGAGAGTATTACTCAGGCAGCATCAAATCAAATAAAAGAATCGCTTCAAGCATTTAAGAAAAGTGGAGGAGATAATTCTGTTCCTGTTGAAGATGATAAGAATAAAGAGAAAGACGAATTGGCTCGACGTGTGCAAGTTGGTGAAATTACACCTTTCCAAGCAGAAACATCAAGATCAACGTCAAACAAAAGGTAATATGTGATATATTTTGATTATAAATTGAATAAAAATTATGAAAAATTTATGAATATATAATAAATTGAATTTCTTCTCTAGGAACTTTAACGAAGCTTTTGGCTTGGCAGGCTTGGAACAATATTTAAAGAGACAAGCAGAACTATCTGCTCAAAAAAAATTAAAGAATGCAAAATCTGGAAATCAGAAGAGTAACAATTCCGTGGAAAATTTGGTTGAAAAAAAATTGCCCCCTGATAGACAGAAGAAAAAAATGAAAGACAATTCTGTATCTAAAAAGTCGAGTCTACCAGATGAACCTGAAGCTTCTGTTGTAAAAGTTTCTGAACCATACCATACCCAGGCAACAAATGATGATTCTGGAAGTGAATATATGCCGAGTGATGGGTCAATTCAAGATATTGGTAATGGAAGAAATTTACTCTCATAAGTTTTGATACTTTTGATCAATTATGAATTTAATTCTTTTAAACAATTTCTATCAAGATGAAGAATACGAGGGAAAAACAACTAGAACAAAAAAGAAGAAAGATAAAAATAATGTACATAAAGACCAAGCGAGTTGTTCTAAAAAAAAAAGTGAGTACAATGAATTATTTATACTTCGAAAGAGGAAGGAATTTGCGACGTCTTACAATTTAAATATTTTTCAAGTTTTTGATGATGGAGATGACGAATTGTATCGTGAACGAATGGAGATGAGAATCAAAAAAAATGCATCTCGTGATTCGTTACATACTGTCGACAATCTCTTCAAGGTCCCAAAATCCATATGGAAAAAGCTTTTTGAGTACCAAAAGGTTTCTGTTCGTTGGCTCTGGGAACTTCACGGACGAAACTTGGGTGGATTGCTCGGCGATGAAATGGGTCTTGGAAAAACTGTTCAAGTGATCGCATTTCTTGCTGGTCTGGATGCCAGCGAATTGCTGTCCGATGGAGGACGGTGATTTAAATGAAATTTCCATATTTAAAAAAGATTTTGTACAATTTATATAAGTTCGAAAATATTACTTATAAGTATTTTTTCATTACTATCGGGTTTATAACATTCACTTTTCGATATACGTAGACACTATCTTAATATTTCAGATTCCGAGGTTTAGGACCGACAATCGTAGTGTGCCCAGCTACTTTACTCGAACAATGGTTAAAACATTTTCGTGATTGGGCACCATCGTTAAGAATCGTCGTTTTGCATCATTCCGGATCTTATCGAGGTAAAATAAATTAAAGAAACAAGTTGTCGTAATTACAAAAAATTAGAAATGAAAAACACAATAATTTGAAGGAGATCCCGAAAGTTTAATCGAGAGTATTGCGAAAACTGGAGGTATCGTTATTACCTCTTATTCTGGAATTCTTCAACACAAGGATCTCCTCCTCGAATCTTGCTGGCACTACGTAATCTTAGACGAGGGTCACAAAATTCGGAATCCTAATGCGAAGGTATGGATAATTATTAGCTAAAATATAGTGTATTTCAAGGTAACTTTATATACACGAAAAAATAATTATTTTTAGATAACGAAAGCTGTGAAACGATTTACGACTCCTCATCGTTTACTCTTAACCGGAAGTCCGATGCAAAATTCGTTAAAAGAGTTGTGGTCGTTATTCGACTTTATATTGCCAGGAAAATTGGGAACTCAGGACACTTTTCTCGAACACTGCGCGAATCCTATAACGCGCGGTGGTTATGCAAATGCATCGCCTCTTCAAGAAGCGACAGCTCTCCAAGTTGCCACGATGCTCAAGGACGCGATTTCACCGTACATGCTCAGAAGGACAAAAAACGATGTTCAGCACCATATTCAATTGCCAGAAAAAAATGAGCAGGTATTTTTTTTATTCAAATAGGCCAAGATTTGATTACATTTTTTCATCTTCTTTGTAAAATCAATTCTTTCAGGTACTTTTCTGCAGTTTGACTGAAATACAAAAAAACCTTTACAAAGATTATTTACGAACTGAACACGTATCGTCAGTACTTCACGACAAGAGCAATCAATCCGAGAATAGCTACAGGGCCAGACTACTCGTAGCTCTCACTGTTTTGCGCAAAATTTGCAATCATCCGGATCTTTATACTTATGCAAACGAAACTGCCGTGAGTACAGATATCTTTCTTTATGTGTTCAAACTGTTAGTAAATCTACAAAAATATTTATGGACTTTATCAGGATTCTGACGAAGAATTGGATGTTAATGAAGAATCGATAGAGAATTTTGGTCATTGGAAACGTTCTGGAAAATTAACAGTAGTCAGATCTTTGTTAAAAATATGGAAACGTCAAGGCCATCGAGTAGTTTTGTTTACGCAAGGTCGACAGGTGTGTCATTTAAAAATTCATCTTTTTGCTAAATTCAATTAGTCTTCTTGACATTTTTAACTCCCATTTTATATCAATTATGTCTTTTTAGATGATGCATATTTTGGAAGCACTCGCTCAACGAGAGAATTACACTTATTTGCGTCTCGACGGGACAACTCCGATGGGACAGCGACAACAAACTATTCACAAATTCAACAATGTTAGTTCGATCGTTGAAATATATTAATTACTTTTTTACATCGAAACATTTATTCTGTTTTTTCAAAATCAGGATCCTTCGTATTTTGTCTTTATCTCAACAACGCGTGTCGGTGGTCTGGGGATAAATTTGACCGGGGCGAATCGCGTGGTCATTTACGATCCCGACTGGAACCCTGCTATCGATGCACAGGCAAGAGAGCGTGCTTGGAGAATCGGTCAGGACAAACGTGTTACTATTTATAGACTGATCACGGCAGGAACCGTCGAAGAAAAGGTAATTACATGAAAGATTATAAAAATGTAAAAAAAACACATTGATATAAACTTTTTTCCAGATTTATCATCGACAAATATTCAAATTGCTACTCTCGAATCGAGTTCTTGAAGATCCACGTCAGCGAAGATTGTTCCAAACTTCCGATCTCACAGAATTGTTCAACCTAAACGAGCCGATAGATGGAAAAATGAGCGAGTCGGAACGAATATTTCGCGATTGCAAACTCGATCCGAAATTGGAGACAATGGAGCCCAAGTTTTCGCAGAGCAAAATAGAGGAGATGAAAAAGTTAGCCTCGTCGGTCAGCAAGAAGATCGAAGAAATTGCCAAGAAAAATGAAAGCACAGACGAAACTGTGCAACCTGAAACAACCAAGCAATCTGTTGAAAAAAGTCATCGAAAAAAAAGTAAAAAGGAAAAAGCTCACAAGACGGACGTAACAGCGATGTTCGAAGGTGAAAAAGTCCGTTGCCTTTTAGGTCGAAGACTCGGACGATCCGAGTCGAGCGACGAACACGTATCCTCAACTTGCGACGATCAATACGTCCTCAGAAAACTTTTTTCAAAAACAAGTAAATACTCTTCAATTTCTATAACAGATTTAGTTTAGTATTTTCTATTATGATAAAAATTCTACTGTAGCATGTTGAAGTATTGAATGTATTACTACTGAAGTGATTAATTTTTGTAAAATCGCACACTGAAGATTTTTATTTTTTGAGTAGAAGTGTGTTCGGCTTTTCAACACGATGCGGTTCTCTCGAACGCTCGTTCAGACGGTGGACAAACAAATCCAATGAACAGAATGGCACGTGACGCTGCCCAGGAGAGCATGGACCTACTTCGTCAGTCTAGAAAATGGTGCTGGAAACCAACGTGGGATTCACCCAAAGATCAAGAATAATTTTGTATACTTATTAGAAGTTATCAAGAGACTGATAGAGCTTTGGATCTGAATACGAGAATAACCTCTCTTCATATATTTATTGAGAAACGAACAATTTTCTTCATACCACATCTTCCTCATGAAAGTCAAGAAAAGTGTATAGATTTTATATATTTGCATAAACACTCTCGAACCGGCAGTAATGTTTGTTACGGGGCTCGTCCCTTTTTCAAGGAATTGTACTTGCGAAGCTTGTAAAAAAAATTCTTGGAAGGATGAAAAATAAATTATTTTTTTCTATTAAAAGTCCCTTCCAACCATCGATTTTTATGCTTGAAGAAAGACGCGGTTTTTTGGTTTATTATCCGCAGTCCAATCTTTTTGCAAGCATACTTTTTTCAGAGTACACCACGGTATCAGCATTTTATGTCCATCGTACGTTGATGTGACGAAATTAATAGTTTCTGAACACTTCGAAAAAACTGTATAATTGAACAACGAAAAGGAATAAAAAAACGCTCCCTTATAAATCATCAGTGATGGAGAAATTGTTCCAGCTTTGGTCCTGTACGGCCTAGTGGATCCTCAGGGAACATAAGGTAATCACCAACGAAGGTTGGCGCGAGTAAACGTTTTTCTATCGTATCCCGCCATTCTGGTTTTTCTTGCCATAAATCTCGATATTGGTCGGACGTTATAACGATACCGTTGCATTTTGTGGCATAGTCCAAAATAAATCTGCAATGATTTAGTTCATTATAGAAATATTCTTCATATCGTCAGGTCATCAATTCTTTCAGTTTAAATCTTAGTTTATAATAATATTCTTGAAACTCTTAAGAATTAGCCTTAACTAAATATATACATTTGCAATAGGAAATCAACACACCTATCGTCATACGGAGTTATTCTTTTACTACCAATCTTTCGGCTCGGTGTAAAAATGATCCGGCCGCGTTTGTGCAATTCCTCAACCAACTGTCGATTTTTCGTTCGCATAGATTGTGGTAAAAAAGCCGTGACCGTATGGCCTCGTTGTTCGAAATAATCGATCACTAGTTGCAAAGCTTTTTCCGAAAAAACGTTTCCAGGTATGTGCCTGTGGAATGTTGAACATTATTTTTATGTAATTTGATTTAGATCTTTATCTTAATGAAAAATAAAAAATTCTACAGATAAAATATTTACCCAAATGCGACATTGCTACCATCAACGATGATTTCACGAAGTTTGCTACCACCATCTGCCGTTTTCTGTCCACAGGTACCCACTGAACTATTGGGCCTAGAATCTGTATTTTTTTTGTTTTTTTTTTTCAACTGATTTTGCTTTTTAATTTGAATTGGTTTTTGGGGCTGACTTTTTTTCTTTTCTGACTTTAGATTTTTCTTCTTAATCCCAAGCTTCTTGCACTTTCTTCCATGTGAGACCAATTTTTTTTTATTCGACAAGGTTGGCTTGGTGTCGAGAATAATGCAATTACCTTTCTTAAGCGTTTGTTGGTTCTTCTCACTGCTCTTCTCTTTAGATACCCAAACAATCTCAATGTCCTTACTTCCACAAGGAGCTGAAATTTTCAATGAACAATGTTAATTTATTCGAAATCTTGAACTATTTGCATTCAAATAACTCCCATATTTTTCCCATACTTTGGCTATTGTTGACATCTGCATTTTCGTTTCCATTTACTTTCCGTCTTTCTGCGTCTTTTGTAGCTTGCTTCTTGTTATTCTTCTCACGTAGTTGTTTAACCAGACCACTATTTAGTTTTGGCGTTGTCTTTTTACACTTCTTCCTTCGCTTTACAGGACGTGAACTCTCATCATTGTTACTCTCAGAATCAGATAAACTGATTTCTACGATCCGTTGAGGTGTCGTGTCATTAAGAACAACGACACTTTCATCCAAATTTCTCTTTCTCTTTGGCGTATTAAGTTTTCGTTTTTTACGCGAAGGTGTTGTTACAATTGAAAAATTACTACTGGCAACAGCCTCATCATTGGACCTGCAAAAAACATCTGTCATTGTCCCATTTTCGTTTCCACTTTCTTTCTTTCTGATTTGAAAAAATGGGATTTACGTGATATTCCTTCGAAGATGATCAAGAGGACTCTTGTAAACATCTGTCAGAGATTTCCTCAGCTCTTGGCATGATCGGAGACGGTCACGACAGTTCGATAATTGTGTTTCCAATAACTTTCTCTTTGAAACGACCGGTGTGTCGCAAATTATAACGGAATCGTTCGGGGAAGTCATTTTTCTCAACAACAGACATTCGTACAAGTATTTGTTCTTCACTAGGAACTGCCCTTTTTTCTTCAGAAAATTACAAAACATGTGACGGCGAAAAATGTAGCCGTAAATGTAACCTCATTTTTTCCCGATGCGACTTTTGTGGGCAGTTAAATGTACACGCAAACATGCGATACTGCGTATTATAAGAATTTCAAGAACAAAAGAATTTATAGAATTTGAGATGTCGCGTTCTTATATTCAATAGGTTATGAAGCTCTAACACGGTTTGTGGTATTGTTTAAGTTTTTTTTTCAACATAATGACAATTTTGTTGTAAAGTAAAAAAAATCGTAAAGACTTGTCCTAACTTGTTTTGATTCCCGTGCGAAATGCGAAAGAATTAGGCTCGTGAGTTCGAAATATGTCCGTGGAATCGTTCAGTGGCGTTGCCATCGCACGTGTGTAAATAATACATGCTCCATGTACGATACACATGTATATACATATATTTACGAACGGGAGTCTCCGATATAAAGCGAGACGTGCTCCGAACAAGATTCTTTTATCGAATTCCTTACGTTTGCATTTTTTTAATGCAACCCCGTTCGACGACTAAGAGAGACAAGTAGCTGCTTCGAGTACAAACGAAGATATTGTCCTTGGACGAACGCGACGTTATAACGTTTTGATAAACAGAAAACGAGACTCGATCTCGTATCACGTCAAGTGCGCCCATATGTACCGGATCAACGACGCAGAGCTGCGATTATGTGGATAAAACCACAAGAAGTTTTGTTGGCCAATGCATTTTGGTAAAAAATCCTAATTCCTTGAGAGCTGTCATTTTTTTCTTTTCGAAATAAATGTTACAGTCCAGAATTCTCAACGACGAGCGAGAAGAGAGAGAACGAGAAAGCTGTCAATCAATCAGCTGACAGAATGTCACTGTTCTCACTCTGACATTTTTTCAAAGTTTCGCAATATTCGATAATGCCATTTGCTAATTAATTTTTATTGTTTCTCTACTCTTGATTTTTCACCACTTCAGTTAATGTTCTTTTTACTTTTGCTTGGATCATTCTATTTGATTTATATCCATCCGTTGACAAAATAACATTTTTGTCATATCAATTGAAAACTTTTGTCAGGGTCACGGAACAGTCGACAGTGTACTTTGTTTTGCAAAGGCGCAAGGGCCATGGAAAATCTGGTGGTCTGGGATCCATTTTGGTCGGAACACTGGACAGTGTTTTTGATACCAAACCGCCACCATTTAGAATACTTCATCAGACACCATCTTCTGAAGTTTATTGGGGTAACAAAAAAGAAAATAAGAAATCCTATGTACTACTGACAAAATTTTCTGATTAAGGTAACAAAGTCTTGATTATAATGTATTTGAAATTTTTTTCCCAAAGCAATCTCTTGTTCTTTGACTTATGAGGAAATTCTCAGTGATTGGAAATGGCTGCATGCCAATTTGATGGACACCCTAAAATCCTTTGATTCTGAGGAAGAAATCACTGAGTTTGTATTCTGCAAAATACAATCAATCATAGCCAACAATGTACCGGACTGTCAATTTGCTGAAGGTTTACTATATATTTTCATTCGCAATTTTATGAACTAATATTCAATTTTGGATAATTGAATACTGAACTATTTGATTCTGATCAATTAATTAAAAATTTTACCAAATCAGTCATAAAAAATGGTTAATATTATATAATAATTACAAATTATCATAAAAAATTATAAACTGATTTTATTATCAATTATAATCAATAAAAATTAATTAATAATAATAATTGAAAATTTTGTTCCATTTTTTTATTGCTTTATTGCAGAGGAAGATCCACTTTCTTTCAAAACTGTGTCTTTCAAGTTCCATCAACTGTTTAATCTTTCAAGTGAAGATAAACTTGTGAATTATTACTCGTGCAGGTACATATCGTTTATTTATGTCTGTTATTTCATTCGCGTGAATTATTTTTATTTTGGTATATAATACGAATCAGGCTATTTTTCTGGAAATAATTAATAAAAGAATGTTAATTTTCTAGTTACTGGAAGTCTCGATTACCGAGACAAGGATGGCTCTACCTGTCGGTCAATCATATGTGCTTTTACGCTTATATTCTCGCGAGAGAGACGAAATTAGTGATAAGATGGGCAGACATCGTAGAGCTGGACAAAACGAATTCATTTCTTTTTCCAGATAGTATACGCGTTATGACCCGTGATAATAAACAGGTACACAAATTGATAATCTTCAAATATACTAAATCGAAAAAGTTTCATTCTTATTTCATTATGTTTTCTTTCAGCATTACTTCTCAATGTTTTTGCACAAATCTGACACGTACTCGTTGATGGAGCAGCTCACGAACCTCGCTATGAAACGGTGATTGCCATGTAATTTTCCCGTGAACCCTGACTCGCCTGTACGCTCATCCATATCACGTATTCTTTTCTTAATGAAAACATGAACGATTCTAATTGCAGACTCATCGACGAGAAAAGCGGATTTAACGAAGATCGTGAGCTTCTTAATAAATTAAGGTAGAGTGTTTCTGATGATTTATTATTACTTATTTTCTATTCAGTAGTTAGTTGAACTATTAATGTGTTTCAGTAAAAATGTACCGAAAAAACCGTCCTTCCTCAAACGCGATTTGGATGCCAGAGCGCACTCCGAGGCTTACAGAATACAGTTTAGACTCCCGGCAACTGAAAAATTGGATGGAAGCATAGACGCGACTCTGTGGACCCCGTACAATAAGCGTGACGTCTGGGGAAAAATATTTCTATCCCAAAATTACATGTGTTTCGAGAGTCGAGTGAGTTTTTCCAGAGCCGTGTCGCCTTACCAAATTTTCAGAAAAAAATTATTTCAATTATTTATTTACTTAATTATATAATTATCTATTATTATTTTTAAAGGTAAGACAAATGGTGAGTCTTGTAATTCCTCTTCGAGAAGTGAAGGTCGCCGAGGCGGTTGAAAATCAATCCTCACACACGGTGACGGATAAATCCATCCTCGTCACTACCACGAGATCATCCTTCCTCTTTGCTCAGATTCAGGATCGCGATTTCGTCGTGCAAAAGATTTCGGAGCTTCTAGCAAAAACAAAATTGGTTTCGATGTGCGTGTGATTTAAAAAAATATTGTTTCGGTAATTATTTTAAGTAAATATTGTTTACTAAGTTTGAATATTGTTTTCAGCCCTCCTGTGGTTGCCGAGAATGCGCAAAGTTCGGAAAAACCTTTATGGAGTCCACAACCCGCGTTGATGTCGCTCTTCAAAGCTCCTTTGAGCCCTGAGGCCACCGTGAAGCAGGAGGCCAAAGAAAAGCAATGGGAATTACATTTCGCGGAGTATGGCAGAGGAATTACGATCTACAGAACGACAGAGACAGCGAAACTTGTTATCCAAGGAGTACCGCAAACACTTCGTGGAGAAGTTTGGCTCACTTTTTCGGGTACGATTTGGTTTTCTACTTGAAAAACATTTTTCTCCGAGAAAAGTTGACACGGTATAAGAACAAAAATAAAATCTGTTTAGGTGCCATTAACGAAATGGCTGTGAACCCTGGCTTATACAAATCTCTGGTGGACCAAGCACTGGGGAAATCTTGTCAAGCCAATGAGGAAATTGAGAGGGATTTACATCGTTCACTTCCGGAACATCCGGCTTTTCAATCGGATACAGGAATTAGCGCTCTCAGACGAGTCCTCTCGGCTTATGCTCTCAGAAATCCGCAAATTGGTAACGCTTTTTTGAAGAGTTGCATAATCGTATGTACTAGGAAAAAGGTAATAATTTCGAAAATAGTTAACATTGATAATATTTTGGCTCCAAGGTTATTGTCAAGCGATGAACATCGTAGCCTCAGTTCTACTGATATATTGCTCAGAGGAATCAGCATTCTGGCAATTGTGCAATGTTTGTGAATCCCTGTTACCGGATTACTACGATCGTCGAGTCGTTGGCGCTCTTGTCGACCAGGGTTTGCTCGAGGAACTCGCTGCTGAGCATTTGCCTAGCTTGCATGCCAAATTGGGCGAACTTGGAGTGATTAAAGTCATCTCGCTCTCATGGTTCCTCACGATCTTTCTCAGTGTAATGCCCACTGGAAGTGCAGTCAATATTATGGATTGTTTCTTTTATGACGGTGCCAAAGTTATTTTCCAAGTGAGTTTAGTTCATCTATTTCTTTTCGTTACAACAATTTTTATCGTTACTTTAAATTTTTGCGCTCAATGTCTTCTGACAGATCGCATTAACGGTGCTGGAATGGAATCAAGAAAAATTACTCAATTGTCGAGATGATGGTGAAGCGATGCAATTGCTGACGGATTATCTCGGGGGCGTGTTCAACGACGAGGGAACCATATTGCCGAGACCTCTCGATACAGCTGCACCTCCCAGGGTACTTTTTCATTCATCAAAATACATTTACTAATCTCTCGACAAGTTGATGATTAATTACGTTTATTTCGAATTCCAGAGTATTTCCGTGCAAACTTTAATTTACGAAGCGTACTCAAGATACGGTAGTTTGACGATTGGTAGAATAGAGAGATTGAGATTAAAGCACCGTTTGCGCGTTGTGCAAACGCTGGAGGACGGAATTGAAAGAAATGTCGTCCGAAGCATTGTCGGCGACAAATATATGAAAATGGAAGAATTACAGGTATTTATACAAATAAAATTTAGTTTATTTTTTAAGCGTATTTATTAAAATTTGATTTTTATATTTTGATATTTATAAATTTGTAATCAAATATTTACTTGAGTACTGAAACTCACTTTATGAATATTGAAATTCATGACATTGCCCATTGCAGGAATTATTGAGTTTAGTGCGAGAGGAATTGATGAGCCAACGAAAGACTGATGGCGAACGCTACGATCCTACGCAGCAACCTTACGAAGCGTACAAAATCGATTTCGAACTATTTCGTATTCTGTTCGGCGGACTTTCGCCCTGGGGAAAATGCACACAAGCCGAGTCCTTGGCAGCACGATTGTTCAGGGTAATTCATTTTCATTAATAATCACATCTCTCAACGAAATGTCGGCTCAGCTTTGCGACTTTGACGAATTTTAGTTAATGGATCGTAATCGCGATGGCCTCCTAAATTTCCGAGAGCTCGTTCAGGCAATCGGCATGACCGCGACTGCCGATTTGACACAACGTTTGAAACTCTTGTACACGTTGCACTTACCCCCGTTATTGACACCGGTGGATTTTGATTCGCCCACTCATTCCGGTAAATTTTGCTTAAAGCTGTAATTAATCCATTTTTAGAGCTTTGTGTTGATTAATATTAAATACGAATTTTTTAAAAGCTGATGGCGCAGAGGTGGCAGCTGAAGCGACAGATTTCTTCGACACTATGGAGCAGAGCGTAGCTTCGTTGGATCTTTCGATCGCCAATATTGCGGACGAGACGACGAATTATCGATCAATCTCGCGATCGACAAGCCTCAATAGCCAACAAGGGATAACCGCGGCCGACGAGGCAACTGATCAATCCTGGGAGATTCAGAGCATGGGAAGTCTTCGCTCCATGCTCGAATCCAAAGACAGTCCTCTAGATCTGAAAATCGTTCCAAAAATGACGCAGCGCCATTTTATCGCGCTCTGGAAAACGCTGTATGACATGTTTCCGGCTCAACCGGAAGATCAGGAAGTTTATCATAGCATCGCTTCGATAGGTACATTTTTTATTCCGTCTGTATGAATTCACTGATCATTGTTGTTGGGTGAATGATGAATTTTTTTATTGAAACATTTTTTCAACGGAGATTATTAAGTCTCGCTTATTTCTTTTCGTATTTTCAGGAACTCTGTTGCTCCAGCTTGGCGATGTAGGAAAACGTTTTTACGTCGATCGTGAAGAATCCGAGGACAGTTTGTTGCTCGTTGGTGCAGGGGATGCAATACCGAATGCCCCATCACCGGAAACGGTAAATTACTTATTTATCTTTCAAGAATATATCGGAACCAAAGTGAACGAGAATACTCGAAAGATTGTCAACTTAAGGACAAAAATACCGAATCTAAATTTAATAAAGTTTGATCATAAGAAATCAGTTTTACCATCCTCAAAAATCTCAGGATAAAAAAAAGTATTAGAAACAAGAGATTAATAAACTTAACAATTTTTACAGTCGCCTGATCGCAATGGAAATCCATCGACCTCATCGTCGTGTCCTCAAACTGATGCCGACTGGTCTATAAACGTCGAACAATTTTTAGCCTCGGCACTGACGGGTCCGGCAATCACCGAATTCTTCAGCAAACGTGAGAATCTCATGGAGTCGATAGCCACGTTGAGAAATCGTCGCTTCAATCGAGTTCACTCCCTCGCAGACACACCCATAATTCACGTATAATGCGATCCAAATATACAATAATTTTCTTATAAAAGTTTGTTTGAAAAACGTACAGTGACGAGCATGAAAAAAAAATCAAGAGAGAATCTAAATAGTTTTCGACGATATGGCCTGCACGTTATTGTGTCAACTGTTATAAATACTTCTTATTTTTGTAAAACTAGCATTAAAGCAACTCTTCATTTTTCACAAATATGTATGATCGCCTTCAAAATTACGATCGTAAAATAATTTTGCAAGATGTCATAATATGTATTATACCTGTATATATATATATAAATATTATTATTATACATAAAAGTTAGACCTGTGTGATATTTTGTTATTTTTTCAAAAACTAGCTGTGAAGGGAATTTTTAAATGATTTCTACAAATTTTTCCTTCTTAAGATTTTATTAAGAATTATTTGAAGATGGAATCTTAGTAATTCTTTGCCAGGATGTTGTCTTTCTTGCCGAGCCTCACTATGCAGTCGTCCGATTCGCCCTGATGATAAATTTTTTTATTATTGACAATCCAATTGATTTAGTTTTTTAGAATTAAAATATCTTTTCAACGCTTGAATTTTACAGATAAAAAAACAATTCAAAAAATTGATATTTATCTTAATTTACTCACCATACGACGAATAGCACCGCAAATGGCATACATTTTGTTTGTATCTGTCATCCTTCCAGTAGTCGGATCTACGTCGGCAATTGTGAGTTGGATCGAAGCGTGATCTTTCGCATGAATGATACGGTTGCTCGACGAGCTAATAAAAAAAGACGACAATCGTTAGTTTTGTCGGTGTGAACATAACCTCAAAAAAATGGTTTTGTGTACAAAAACACAATATTTAACGGTTAATTTTTTATAGTACTGAAAATGTTTATTATCAACAGATTGAAAAATATTTTTTTATATGAAATTCAACAGAAACCGTAGCAAAATAACGTGTGTCAATCGTGCACGTGTACTTGACAAACTTACCACTTTCTCGGCCAGTAAAGGTCGACGAATTCTCCAGCTTCGTTCTCCATTGCTCAAGAATATTCTGCAATAAGGATTGTTTTTTCAATTAAAACACGCACTTTTACGAGTACTTCTGAACGATTTTAATTATTATTTTTACTTGTATTAGCGTACTTACGCTCGGTTACAATCTTTCGAGATTCCAAACCGGAAAAGAGCGTGAGTAGCGTTTCGCCGGAAATACACGAGGTTCGCTTCGAGTTCTCGAAAAACAGTGCTACCAATTTGTCAATTTATTTGAATTAGAGCGGGAAAAAATATACAAAATCGCAAATTTTTTGATTCGTTCCAAATATATATTTATCCCAATAAATATTATTTCTTATAAAGTAAAAACAATAATGACTTAATTATAACTACAATATCGAGCAGAAGGTCCATTTGAATAACTGTTTTTTGTCCTTTTTGCCGATCTGCTTATCCTTGTTCGTTAAAACTGTAAAATAAAATTATCAGTAAATGGATTATTTTTTAGATATTTCTAAAATAAAAAAAGAGTAAGAAATGAGGAACACCAACCCGTGAGATCGGAGCCAAGGGTCAACGTATCGCGATCTCGGAGACTTGAGATTTCTTTACGTACACTCGCATCGAAGGACAGAGCAGCGACTCTGGCAAAAAGTTCATTGACTCCGTCTCCTGTTTTTGCCGAGACAGCCCAATATTCGGCCTTCAGAGTTTTCGCAACGACAATCGCCCTTTTCTCGACGACGTCGTAAACTTGACTAGACTGCACAAAAGCGTAACAAATTATTTAAATTTTACTACTATTTACTAAATTTACTATAGAAGTAAATTTTAAATGAGTAAATTTGAAATTTACTGTCAAAGTTTGTTATTATTTGTCATTTAGTTCAACTGAACGAAAATAAATGTATTTCGTGAGAAAGTTTTAACCAAATGTCCCTAATATTCAATTTTAATTAAAAATTAATTAAATAATGTTGTATTTTTTAATTGAAAATAAAAATTTATTTTATTGGTCAATGTAGTTATTTGTTACTTAGTGTAATAAATAATAATGTAATTTCGAGATTCTTTACCAATAAATCTCGCTTAGTGCCAACGAGAAATACGAGATATTGACCGGCATTGTTGCATCGGCTGGCTTCGGCGAGCCATTGATGACAATGGGACAATGACATCAGACTTCCGAGATCGAAAACAATCATTATCACATGCGCACCGCGATAGTACGAGGCTGCAATACATTTGAATCTCTCTTGTCCCGCTGTATCCCATCTGATTGAAAAATAAATGCCAAAATCAACCAGAATATTCTTAACATTAGAATAAAAATTAATAATTTTTTATATACATTTGTAAATTGAAAGGCGCGCCAAGCACATCGAATCTCTCTACTTCAAAGTCCACACCGATCGTCGCTTTGTAATTGTTATCGAACGACTTGTGACAAAATCTATAAAAAAATTAATAAAATTTATATAATTATTTGATTCTATCATATCCATCAGTTGATAAATGAAATCAATTATGGTCGTAAAAAATTTTTGGTTGAATTTTGTGAAAAAATATTGATAAATTTATAAAAACAATAAATACTGATTGAAGCCCTTAAAAATCTGCTTTACCGATTGACCAGCGACGTCTTGCCGACAGCGACGTCCCCGAGAACTATAACTTTCGATATTCTCGGTGCCCAACAGTTTTTTGAACATCCGCGTCGAACGAGCTCGTTGAAATCACTCTGCTCGTGGTAAGGTGTCACTTCCGAGGTAAACGGCGGTGGCCAATGATTTATCTGTGATAAAAACATGTTAATAAATAATGTAAAAAATTTTCATAAGAATTTTCATGACGAAGTTGAAAAAATCTCATCATTGCATTGTGTAACGTGTAAAACGTGTGTTACGTAAAAAAGTTTTCTTTTTTGCGATATCCGACTCAAAAAAATTGTAAAAATTAATCTTGATTCACCTGACGTTCTCGGTGCGCTGAAGTTTTCAGCATTTTGTACACAGCCGAACGCGTTTCGTGCATGAAAAATTTTAATTTTTATGTTCCAATCTCAAAAATTGTGATCTTTATTTATTTTATTGTTTTATTTGATATAAATAGTTTTTTATTAATATTATAATCACAATACTATAATCAGTTATTTTATGTAATGGATTTTTTTGAAGAGATTTGTACCAAGTTTCGAAGGATACTGAGAGGATAATGAGTCTTTGCGTTTTGTTTTGTCGTGTAAAAAGGACTGGTTGCTGTGGCAGGTGCATGGTACATACTCGAGTATCCTGAGTTGGAGGGGACTTCATCGTGTTGTGTCACGAATAATTAAACAGCACGATATCTTCTTCCCATGCGAAGAAAACATTATTTGCAACCCATCCCAGAATCTCAATTAAATCAAAATACCGGCTTTCGTCTCCTACAATTTAAAGTCATTTGAAAATGAGAAAAGTTTCGCATAATTTTCTCAGGCGAAGAAATTTGTTTTATCGATTGTCGGATAAACAAGAACCGTTATCGACCATTTGCAATCGGTAACTATAAATAATTATAAAAAGAGAGAATACATTGGAGAGAAAAATAATCTTACCTAATTGTAAAAGATAAAAAGTTATTGGCGCAAAACTCCATGAAATATCATTAAATTATGACTTGAAAATTTGTTATTAATTTCCTTATTGGAAGAATATGAAATTACGCGCTACAGAGGCAATAATTATTTTGAAAAAACTTTTTCACAATTTGTCAACAGTGTCTCTCGTGTCAGTACAAGCGCAGAAATTAGTCTTATCAACGCAAAACAAAATTACCAACGCGGGGCCTGTCTAACTGACAATCGATAACTCTCAGATCGGAATAAGAAGCAGAGAGAAAAAATTTGTATCGAGATGACCTTGTATTGAATTTATTCAAATTACAAACATTAATCACATCGATATTTAAAAAATTACATCCGCGGGACGCATTAGAAGCTGAATTGCTGAGTTGGCAATTCCCATGTTCCTCGTGAATGGCTGAGGGAGATTCGTGTGCGTGCGAAGTTACACGTCACACACCTGACGCACACACATTTACGGGTATGAGCATCGGTGGGGGAGTCTCGAGTGAACGCCTGAGTTCTCGTTTTTTTTCTCCTCGTTGTCGATGTAGTCTCGTTCGTTCCACGATTCGGGAGCAGTCAGTCCCGGTTTCTTCTCAAATGCTCGCCTCAAATGAATAATTCCATGTACATGTGTATGAAGAATAACGAAATTAACGTACAGCCTAGTGAAACGAAAATAATTTTTATGAAAGCGAAGAGACATAAAAAGTCGTAAAGATAACGATAAAGGATAAATCCAAAAAGGGCTGGAGTCGAATTTTGAATTCGATGCACTCGTAGGGATACAGAATCAGTGAGCGAAAGAAAAATTGAGAGAATCGTGGCAAAGTCCTGTGCCGCGACCACTAAACAAGTCGAAAAAAAAAGGAAAGAAAAGACGCGGCTACGGTGTGCGTTGTGTGAAAATAAGCAAAAAATCACAGAACAGAATTAATGAGCAACACGAGAAATAAATACGAGTTTACGATAAGCATTAGCAGAAGAAAAGAAAAGACGAGATAATGAGCGGTCAAAAGTTTCAGTATGACGAGAGCGGCGGAACATTTTTTTACTTCTTATTGTCATTCCTCGCGCTCATTCTCATACCCGGAACATATTATTTGTGGCCACGTTCCCCCAAACCAGGTTAGAATCTTTTTACCAAATATTCAAGCTTCAGTATACAAGACCTCTTTGACCATGCAGGCCTGTCGCGTTTCGTCCTCGTCATCGGCCACGCGTACAAAATATACCGTTATCCGGGTGCCAACTCTTATTGAATTAAAAACCGTTCACGATCCGGAATTCTTGTGCTGTCATCTCAGATGCCCTCTATTTTCTCTGTAATATTTTGAAATGATCAAATCGTGACTTTTTTTCGATCATTTTCGAATATCGTCTGCTACTGGATTACATGCAGACTTTTTTTTGAGACAATGTCTCTTTGATTGAACTTGCACATATGTAAAATCAATTTTCCCTCCAAAAATATTATATGTCAATCTGTCTCTTGGATCATACTTAAAACATTTTCCACTTTCATTAACATGTTCCCTTTTTAGATCCAGAAGAAGCTGCAAAGGAATGTCACTGCGATGATTGCAAAAAGAAAAAAATTATATTGCAACAGAATGATCCGTTAAAAGAGACCAGAGCTTTTATTATGTAAGAATCCATTATGTTCCTATGCATTATTTATTTTTTATATGTTTTTACTTTTGTGAGATGTGTATGAAATTGTTGAAAATGATATTTGATTCATTAATCATGTTACAGAAAAGTACTTATTATTTTTGGATGGGCAGCTCTTATACTCTTGGCCTACAAGGTATCTCAATATGATACAGAAATTGCGAACTTTGATCCCTTCGAGATCTTGGGTGTATCATCCGTAAGTAAAACTTCATAAATATGAAGTTTAAAATATTCAATTTGACATCAATATAAATTAGATCAAACCAGAATCATTAAAAATTTTATTCAATGGAGTCACTACATTGTATATTTCATATAAATAATTCTGTAAATAAATAAATAGTACGGGAAACAAATTTTGAAATTTTTTTTGCAGACAGCATCTCAAGTGGAAATTAAAAAAGCCTACAGAAAGCTCTCTCTCATTTATCATCCTGACAGAAAGGAGACTGGAAATGAGAAAATATTCATGAGATTAACTAAAGGTATTAAAGCACAAAGGAGTGACTAAAAAATTTTTTTTTCATGAACGTTTCTATTATAAATATCTAAATAATTCTTCTCTCAGCTTACAAGGCACTTACTGATGAGGAAGCCCGCCTGAATTGGGAAAAGTATGGAAATCCTGATGGTCCTGGCGCTATGAGCTTTGGCATAGCGCTCCCATCCTGGATTGTTGAGAAAGAAAATTCCGTTTGGGTTCTTGGTTTATACGCGCTCGTATTTATGGTTGCGCTGCCCACAGTTGTCGGTACGTGGTGGTACAGGAGTATCCGATATACCGGCGATCAAGTAAATAATTTTTTTCTCCATCGTTTATTTATTGAAAGAAATTAACTCCTGATACTAATTTTTTCGTGTTCATTTTTCTGCAGGTTTTGATAGCCACCACGCGAATGTACTATGGCGTGTTCAGCGAGTCGACTTCTACGTCGGTGAAACGCGTAATTATGATTCTAGCAGCATCTTGGGAGTTTTCAAAACGTTATAATGCAGAAATTGTAGAAAGGCCAACAGACAACGAGGAAGTTCCTTCAGTAAGTCATCTAATGATATTTTCGTATTCGAACCTGTGAAGATGTTTCCATATTTATTTATTAACTTTTTTTTTTCAATTTAATAGCTCATCAAAAAGATCAGCAATTTGGGTGAGAAGAACAAGAAGCCTCTTCTGTACAATATGTATTCGATAAAAGCACGAGCGATTCTTCACGCTCATTTATCGAGAATTCCTCTCAATCCGGAGACACTCGAAAAGGATAGGCAGTACATAGTGAAGAAATGCCCATATCTCATTCAAGAAATGATCGTTTGTGTTAATCAACTCATTATCATGGCTTACGCTAATCGAAGTGAGTGCAATTTTGAGAGCGAGCAAAAAATTTGTTGAAAAATACTCATGCACAATTTTTTTCAGTACCTAGACTATTGCGCATTCAAGCGATCGAGAATTGTATGAAGTTAAGCTCAATGATAGTACAAGGATTTTGGGAGTTCAAGAATCCATTCCTCCAGTTGCCACATATTGAGGAGGAACACTTAAAATATTTCCTCGCGAAAAAACGCAAGATCAAGAGTCTTCAACAGTTTGCTCAACTCAAGGCTGATGAGAGACGGCAAATTTTGCGAAACTTGACAGACGAACAGTTCGATGACGTTATGAAAGTTTTGGGCAACATGCCTTTCGTCGATTTCAACGTATCTTCGCAAGGTTAGTGTTAAAGAAATTAATCTCAAAGTTCAAAGTATCATAAACGATAAATATATAATTTTTGAATGCATTTTGTTTTCAGTATTGGATGAAACGAACTCCAAAGTTTTCACAGTGGGAGCAACCGTCACGGTAACGGTGTTACTGAATCGTAGGGATATGAAACATTTATTCGGTTATGATCAGACGCAATCGTTAGACGAGGAAACACCAAACGGCGATGGTGAGGCGAATAACATCGAACCAACAGAGGAACCGAATAACGTGGAAAAAAATATGGAAAAGAAGCCGGCATGGCTCAAGCAGAAGAAAGGCGTTAAAAAAACTCACAAGAAGAAAACAAACAAAAAATTACCGGCGAGTAAGAACGCCGGGAAAAACGAGGATACGCCAAAGGCAGGCAAGAAGGACGAGGAATCTACCAAAGAAAAAGCTTCGGCTGGCAGTGATAGCGAGGCCGACAGTGATAGAAGCGAAGATGAGGATAGTTCGAACGAGAAAAAGGAAAGAAATCCTGACGATGATTTCGACTTTGCAAAGTAATTTACTTCTTATAAAAAATTTTAACTAACTAGTTAGAAACATATTTGAATGTTCTTTTCAAACTTTTTTCAAGATTCCAACGACGAATAGACAAGATCGAAGGGCCTTCAAAAATTTCGGATGTCAAACGCAACGGCTCACACGTTGTTCACTGTCCTCTGTTTCCCGACGTGAAGCAAGAGTGCTGGTGGATTTACATATGCGACAGAAAATCACAGACGCTATTGACAGCGCCGATGCACATAACTTCCCTGGTGAAAACGGGTGTCTTTCGATTACGTTTCACAGCGCCCATCTGGCCCGGTGTTTATACTTTCACAGTTTGCTTGCGCAGCGATTCATACTTTGGTTTTGATCAAGCTAAGGATATCAAGGTACCTGGCAAAGAAAAAATTATCGAACACATGCCCAAATATATGTTTTTAGGTATTTTACTGCTGTCTGTTTAACGCAAATGTATTCTTCATTTACAGCTTGACGTGAAAGAAGCGTTTGAAGTACAAACCGATCATCCACAATGGGATATTTCTGACGAGGAAACTGCTGAGGACGCTGACGCAGTGGATGAATACTCCGAATACACGACTGATGAAGATATCAGCGACAACGAATAACGACGTTGACGAGGAATACAACGCGACGTCCTAAAATTTTTGCGAAGACCAAAAAATAAGCCGTACACACTCGCGTCATTTTCTATCGTTTCTATTTATTCCATTACTTTGAATCAGCCCTTATCCTTCCTCTCCAATCGTTTCATTCTTCCCTTTCCCATCCTTTTTGTACTTAAAGTCGTACTAAAATTTTCATAAAAGAAATGGAACTCTTTGATACGTAGAGGCTGACAAAGTGTGTGAATTCGAATCGAAACTCCTTCCGGAGCCCGCGTTTCTCCAGACAGACATTTTATAACAATGGGACACGTTGGATATATATTTGTGAGCACGAAGTGCGCTGTGCAACGAGATTCCTCGATGGTGAGAGTGAAAACGGGCGAGTAGTGAATTAAATGAAACAGAATAAAAACAAAAGACGGAAAAATGTAATAAACAAATATGATATTTATTTTAACATTGTTACTCGAATAATGGACATTTAGGGAGTACATGTGCACAACTTTGTAATAAAAATGGAATTGTCTATACGTTTAAACGAGGTGACGTTTGTAAAAACGCCTGACACTTTCTTCGAGATATTTAGAAAGCGTAACGACTTTGTTTTCTCGATTTTTTCGGTTGTACTCCATATTCATTCAATCTTGAGCGTTCAATCGGATTCGATTATCGGCACCAGAACTACGATCTTCGAAGAATAACCACGACCATGCAAATCATTCGAATGGTAAGTCATCTTTACAAAAATTCATCTTCCTCCAAATACGAGTCATTCAAATGAAATTCTTTTCCTACTTTTTAGGCTCGTAATATCTTTTCCTTCTTTTTCATCTTACAATGCATTCTGACTGTGACAAACGGGCTTCGTAAGTTTACACTGAGAAAATGTACCTTTTTTTTTGTAAAGATTGAATTTGCATTTGATCTATTTCCATTCTTTCGCAGCCACTGTAGAAAATGTAAAAAGTCGTAGAAAAGGACCAATATACACGTACGTCAAAACTGATAAACAAGGAAACATGAAATGGGGAGTTCGACACTACGTTCCGCGTACTTTTTAAATGCCTTCGAGATAAAAATGTGTATGAGGTATATAATGTGTCTTTTATATTTTAATACGATCAACGTTTATAAAAATGTACCATAAAAAATCTGCAATGTCAACCAGAAATAAAATTTAAATGTAGCAACGTATTGTATGAGGATTTTTTCCATTTAAACATTAGCTATGTTCGGGTCTGGCATATCTGCTTCAGTTAAAGACTTGATCCTGCAAAAAATAAATATTCATTGCGTTAAATCCAAAATTCAATAAAAAAGGTCAGAATTGTTTTAGTGAATACTTATTGTTGATCTACTCACAGATTGCTTAAAAATATATTATCGTATATCACAGTTTCCATTGGAGTCATCACGTTTAAAGGAGGTGAGCACGCGTTTTCCTGCTGCTTCATTTCCTCCGTTCCCTTTTCCACGATTTCTTCGTACTTTTCTCGATAAAGATCGATAAGTCCTTCGAAAGACTTGAGGGCCGTCCGTAGTTGCAAAATGTTTTCGTTAAATTCATCAATGTGCCTTAAAACATGAAATCGTAAATAAAAAATACTTGAAACAACAGTTTTTCATTTAAAAAAATTTAAAAAACAAATTTATTTACTTGACGAATAAGCTGATTTTCGGCGTTCGTAATTGTTCTTTTTGCAGTTTGAGAGCCGCGTACACAATTTTAACCATTTGAATAGGAAGAGTTGGGTGAATGCGTTCGGCTTTGGTTATCATTTCGAGATTACTTGTTGCTTGTTTGTATCTGCAAAAAAAATGAAGTTTTCGTTGTTCTGGTAATTCAAAAAATAATTAAGAAAACTTACAATTCCTCCCACGGTTCCATCCAACGAATATTGGAAATGTGTTTCAAATTCTCGTATTCCCTGGCTAGATGATCAATTTTCGACGAAATCGTTTCCATGCGTTCGATAAAATTTTGTGTTTTAGACATTCTGGCCGTCAATGACTCTTTCAATGCACTTCCAAACTTTTGGTACACGGGCGATTCCATGAATTCTCGAAGTTTTTTAGAAAACGCGTCTGCACTTTCGTTTAGAGTTTTTGCAGTTCCTCTTAAGTTCCTCAACGATGTGTCGCCATTATCACTACATAACAATAATGAATGATTATTCATTGACGAAAAATGTTGAAAATATTTTTTGAAATTACTATAATAATTTCGAAAAGATATTTTCCCATGAAAAAAAAATTAATAATTGAAATGCTTACATGCTAATGCTCAAGGCGATAATGTACGAATGAAACAGTTCGAGTTCTTGATTGATGAAAAATACGACAGCGCTGTAATATCTTTTGAGAACAACTTGTCGAAGAGGCTTCTTCGCAGCGGTCAGCATTCGCTGAAGTGGCGGTGATAACACGGGTGCAGGTACGTGCTTCACGTAGATACCATCTTTTTGACAAAGAATTAAGTCTGAATACTGAAAAATACATCCTACACTCTTTATTAACGGTATGAAAAGATTTTGCGACGAGAAAAAATAATTATTTCTGTATCTACTTCTGTGCAATTACGAAGCAATGAGGAAGACTCAGTGAGAATGTTGCTTTGGAAATCGCTCAGAATTTGATGACTCTCTTCGATTCCAGTTTTCTCTTTGATCAAACGTTGTAGTTCCTGGATTGTAATGTCCGGACTTACAGCGTAAGAATCTCGCCGATAAAGCGACACAACAAAAACGTAAATTATCTGTACATCAAACAAAAAAAAATCAATTTTGAACCGATCGATTCGAGTTCTTTAAAACGTCAGATTTTTTTATGTTTGAAATGTACCTTTGAGGACAACAAGGGCTTCAGACGACTGAATATCACTAATTCTTCAAGGCCTTCCTCGTTTTTGACTTTTCCTCGAGTCTTAGGATCCCACTTTAGTGCTACTTGAAGCCATGCTGTCATTTTGTCCTTCATGCAACTGCAAAAACATATTCGTCATATACTTCGTAAAAACCATACATCTATTTTTTCCCTTTTTTTCACTCTTACTCGGATATCGTTGTCGGTTTTGCGATGTCTTTGCTGAAAACCTCTTTTTCCTCTTCCTCCCGTGTACAGATTTGTTCATTTGTTTTGGTCTTAATCAACTCGACCCTGTGAAATTCATATTTCCATAGAGAATGTTTCACTCAATGAATGTTTCAATCCATAAAGTAGTGTTTCACTCCAATATTTTGTCAAAAATAAATCTTGCAAAATTGCATTAAGATATATTTTACCAGGTAGCAGTGATATACATGTCTGGAAAGAATGGTCTGTTTCCAGTAATGATCTCATAAAACATAATCCCAAGACTCCAATAATCAACTGAGCATGTATATCCAGGTTTCCAAAGGAGCTCTGGGGCTATATAATAAAGAGTACCTACGATGGAATGGTTAACAGTGTTTTCACCCAGTTCGCATACATATCCGAGATCTGTTATTTTATATGTCATCTGAAAATACAAAAACATATATTCTTTCTAAATTTTGTTAAACTTTATTACAATCTTACTTTTGCTTTTGCATACTCACCTGGCCATTATAAATCTGAAGGACAATATTTTCAGGTTTTAAATCTCTGTGCGTAAAATTTCTCGAGTGAAGGTACTCAACAGCAGATGCAATGTGGTGCATGATTTTAAAAGCTTCCCGCTCCTCGATCCCGCAGCAATTTGAACTTTGATTCAGAATCTTCAAGGAGATAGATAAAAGTTCAATTTCAATTTTTTTATCCCTATATTATTTATGAAAAGTAATACTTTAATATTGTAATAAAAAATTGTTAGTTGGTCTGCAAAGTTAATAACTTAAATAGAATAAATAATTTTTTAATCCAATGAAAGATAATTTACACTTCGAAGATCGCCACGGCTGCAATATTCCATGCATAGCACAGGCAGTGGGTCCTGCAACTTGCTGAGTTGTGCAGGAACACTTCGAGTAGCCACAATATTTGGATGATCGATTGAGTTCATTGTACGAACTTCGTTGACCCATCTTTCTTTCTGTTTTTCAGTTAAATGACCACTGTGATCCTTGCACTTTTTTATAGCTGTGAAGAAAAGTAAATACCCAAATAAATATACGTTATGTAAAGAATAACAATTTATGAGAACGTACACTTGCCTATAAATTCATTAGTTAAATCGTTTCTCCAAAGCTGTACGACGCCGAAGGCACCGTTGCCGAGGTGCCGGTCCCATATCCAGTGACCCGGACCATCGACCATTTTGACAATTCTTCAATTTTTTAATATCTATACCGACAAAAAGAAGCGAAACTCCGATTTGCGACGTACTTATAGACTCTCCATTCACGACGATCGCGATATTCCGTCCGCGCGCTACATCTCTGTCTCGAGATTCTTAGTGGATATTCGTTCTCAGAACCAGTTATGTATATCTGCTTACATTTGATAACTCAATGTTTTCGTTGTAAGGCGATACTTTCTCAACTCTCGCATCTGACGTGAGCCCAAAAGAGACGGATGAAAAACAGTCTCACATGTATGTATTTATCCTTCAAGATTTTGTTGGTATTTAAAAAAAAAGAGTTACATTACGATTTCAGAAAAACTTTCAATTTCTACAGGACATTTCAGAAAGAGTTTTTAAAATTTTATTAATTTAAGTACATGATGTGTATATAAAATACATACATAATAGAGATTCGATTGCAAATCTGAGGCGGGGTTTGAACAATTATCACTGTACATGCACATGTGTATGATGTGTGTATGACCACGTATTCGTATGAATTCGTTGGTATGATTGTATGTAATTTCATTTGTTTCGCAGCTTCTTTGCATTTTTGTTAGCAACTTTGAAAAATAAGTTTTATTTCGATGTACATCGTACGAATTATTTTCTTGAATTCCTTAAAGATAGGTAATGGATGTATTTTCGTTATGAACTTATGCAGTTTTTCATCCTGTTGTTTTTAGCATCGTAATTTTCAAGTAAAATAAATTGAATAAAATGTTTACTTCAAATCTCCGTGCTAAACGTAGAAGTTCCACGGAACATCACCGCAGCGCTGTTTGCATGAATCTCTTTTTTTCTTTGGCAAAAGAAAAAAGAAGCCGACCGATGGTATAAAATACTCAAGAATTTTTGTACATTATTATATTCATCATTCCTATATATTTTGATAAATATTTTTTATAAACGTTTGTAAGTACCTTACTGTTCATCTGTATTCGAGCAATTAAAGAATTATAAAAAACAAGCAAATTTCGGCGAACTTTTACTTCGAATTGATATCGTATGACATTCAATGTACATTCAACTTTACAAATGCTTGCACATATAATACAATTGTCTACTCTTAATTCACAATTGACCTATTTACGAAATATCATAATATTTTAAAAAACACAAGCCAAGTTTACACAGTTCGAAATCGCGGATTCGTGTATACGGCCTTTTTACTATTTATAGTTATATTTTATTCTCAAATGACAGATCTATATATGCATATCAAAATTTTTTTATTGCTGTCGTGTGCCCGCTGCTTTTTAGATACGCGATAACTTCGTTACACGGACTTTGTGGACGCAAATATGTACCTTTGCTAAAGTTAGATTGAGACGGCGGCCAGAGTGAAAAGAGCGTGCACAGGATCTATTTAATGCCTTATTTATTGGCCGCATTGCCGTGTGCTTTGTGCGACAGGTCGTGTGCCCGTTTACGATTTACAGATACAAATTTATAACGCAGAGGTGATGAGCGTAAACGCTGAAAACTCAGGAGGGCCCACTCCGGAGGATGTCAAAGAGGCGGAATTACTCAAAATAGTAGCCAATGAATACTTTAAAAGTACGTTCTATCATTATTTTATTTTTAAATATAGTTAAACGTGCAATCGAGATAATCTTTTCATCGGGCTCTTTTTTCCTTTTCACGCAAGCATAGCGTCTTGCTCGCGTAGTCACGTGCGTTTCGAACTAACCAAACTCTCAACTCTTCCTTTTTTTTCCCCATGAGAAAAAGATGCCTATTATCTCAAACTCTTTACGATCATTGAAGGCCACTATCTACAAATCGCTGCATCATGCACGCGCTCGCGATTCATTCATCAATTAAATAATGTTTCGTACTTTTATCGATTTTAAATACATTTATTCAGGATTCTTTGTCTTTAGATAAATTATTATTTCATCCAAATTCTTCTCAAAATTGGAGTATTCAAATAATTCAATTTAATTTTGATCGAGATACCAATTAGTTAATTAAGATAATGAGATAAATTGTCAATGTTTGGTAAAAACAACCAATTTGAATGTATGAATTTTTTTTCAGATCAAGAATACAATAAAGCTATAGAATTATATACCAAAGCCATAAACTTGAATCCAACGGTAGCAGCTTACTATGGAAATCGAAGTTTTGCTTATCTCAAAACTGAGATGTTCGGCTATGGATTGTCCGATGCTTCCAAAGCGATAGAGCTTGATAGGAACTATGTTAAGGGTTACTACAGGCGTGCTGCTGCTTACATGTCTCTCAGTAAATTCAAACTGGCTCTAAAGGACTTTGAGACTGTAACCAAAGCCAGGCCAAATGATAAGGATGCTAAGATGAAATATCAAGAATGCAACAAGATAGTTAAAAAATTAGCTTTTGAGAAAGCTATATGTGTTGAGGAGAATAAAAAAAATATCGCAGATACGATAAATCTTGATGCCATGAGTATGTATTTATATTCCTTTAAGTACTCAGCTATATATTTTGTGTTCAAGTGTTTAATTGCATTGATAAAACATTTTTGTAGCCATTGAGGGTGAATACACTGGACCCAAGCTCGAAGATGGTAAAGTTACCGTGCAGTTCATGAAAGACCTGCTGAAATGGTACGAAGAGGAGAAAAAATTGCATCGAAAGTATGCATACAAAATATTACTGGATATAAAAGCATGGTTCATGGCTCAGCCCAGTTTAATCGACATCCATGTACCGGAGGATAAAGAATTTACCATCTGTGGAGACATTCATGGACAGTTTTATGACCTGCTCAACATATTCAAGCTCAATGGATTACCATCTGAAACTAATCCCTATGTATCCTTTGATGCACTTTTATAGATCTTTATATAACATCCACATTGGTATTCAGAAATATTTCTTAACGAATGATACAGTTATTCAATGGAGACTTTGTTGATCGAGGTTCCTTCTCCGTAGAATGTATATTCACACTATTTGGATTCAAGCTATTGTACCCTGAACACTTTTTCATGTCAAGAGGTCAGATTCCATGTTATCATGAAGTTTATTAATTTTCCTGTGTTAAGAACAGTTCATAATGACCATACAAAAAATCAATAACACGTTGAATAATCGTGTATTATAAAACTCCAGGTAATCACGAGTCCGCGACGATGAATCACATGTACGGATTCGATGGTGAAGTCAAGGCCAAGTATACCGCGCAGATGGCAGAATTATTTACCGAAGTTTACAACTGGTTGCCCCTTGCACATTGCATCAACAATCGAGTGCTCGTAAGTAACTCTATTTGTAAACAAGATAAATATGTAAATAAATAAAATTATCTTTTATTATCGCACAGGTAATGCATGGTGGTCTGTTCTCGAGGGACGATGTCACGTTAAAGCAGATACGTGAACTCGACAGAAACAGACAACCGCCGGAGGAAGGTGTCATGTGCGAACTTTTGTGGTCGGATCCTCAGCCGCAACCGGGCAGAGCTCCGAGCAAGCGTGGAGTTGGCGTTCAATTCGGCCCTGACGTAACCGAGGCCTTCCTCAGACTTAACGATCTTGATTACATCGTTAGAAGTCATGAGGTCAAACATGACGGTTATGAGCTCGGTCACGATGGCAAGTGCATAACTGTGTTCTCGGCGCCGAATTATTGGTAAGTTTTTCACAATAATCACCACTGAAACAGAAGTCGTCACAGTTTTTGACATAAAATCACTTTCCAGCGATACGATGGGTAACCGAGGTGCCTTCATTAGACTCAACGGGAAAGACATGATACCTTCATTCACTACATATGATGCAGTCGTAAGTAAAATAGAACTTTATTAATATTTGCAAAAAAAAGAGATACATATTATATATTTTCGTAGAGAATTTTCAAGTAAGATTTTTAAGTACTGAGAAAGCACGAACAATTTATAATTAAGGTTTAGAATAAATAGTCATGTTACATTCTTTGTTACAGCCCCATCCGAACATAAGGCCAATGGCGTATGCAAATGCTCTATTGAACTTGATGTGCTAGTGAAAACATCCTACGGATCACGATCAATATTGGAACGAGGGTGAAAGAACAAAAAGAAAACAGAATAGAACACATACACTTATACATACGGACGATATGATTACAAGGGCTAATTGTTTTCAACTCAATTTAGCCGAATCGGCAGAGGTGCGCGCGTTTTAATATATTTTATACGATCGCAAGTGCTGTACGACGAGGCAATATCCTCTCTCTGCAAGGATCACCATCGAACCTGTCATATTATAAGAACAAAAAAATGATACTGTCGTATTCGAAAAAAGTACGTAGTAGCCGAGATTCAAATCAAGACGAGATTGTATTCGAGGGTTAAAAATTATAATGAAAATAAGGACTTGCTCGTTTCTGGGTAAAGTACTTTTTGTTCGTATATCTTTGGATGACCTCTGGAAATTTGAATTATGTAATAAGCCAGGTCCCAATCATGGATATACTTATCTCTTATCTCCTTTATGTATACGCACGTATAATCTGCTCCGCTAGATTCGTCCAAGGTGGAAAATCTCGAAGAAGTTTTGGCAAAACTTACGGGGCAGTCTGTACAAGAGATGAGATATAACTTTCGGTACAATACATTTTTCGTGTTGATCCAAATTGCTATATAATCGCTGTTATACTTTTATACAAAACCAACAAAATCTCTGCCCAATAGCTCGATCTGAATTCTTATTATTCTGTTCATAATAAATCATTGTGCAGTTTGTGAAAAAGTGTATACATACGTGTACGTGACGTGAGCATACACACGAAGTATTTCTTCACAATTCATCACATCTGGGACTTCTAATTATTTATCTTTTACGAGAAACTACAAGCTCTACGATAGCCTAAAATAGTGTTTAATATTATTTCAAAATATCGATGAGAATTGTATATTCCGTTGAAACAGATCTCTCAAATTTCGACTCAAGTTTCTTTAAAATATGCGGTGCATATTGCTTTTCGGAAACTACGTGGAGCTTCCCAATCCCCGATCTAGGCCAGTAAAACGAATATTTTTAATCATAAAATTAGAAAAGGATGCGTTTAAAAAAGTTTATTAAAGATAATAAAACTGTCATTGTTGAAGAAAGTCCACTCATAAGGGTTACAAAAAATTTCCGCATTGTTAAATTTCGTGAAGATTTTTCTAATATTCCGCATTAACTGAAAGGTTAAAATGCAAAATTCATTAGAGGATATTTTATTCTCTAATAAATTTTATTTGCAATCTTTTGAAAAAAATATAATTTTGTGATGGAGAACTTTACACATTTTTTTTTTCATAACATTGCAAATTAAATCGAGTTTACTCAAAATATATTCAAAATTATGAATGAAACTAGCTCGAAGTATTCTTGTTTCAAAATATAATCTAATTTTCATATACTTGTAATTAGAATATTTTAATACTTCGAACCTTTTTTGAGCTTGCAAATTGTTGTCTTTATTAACATTTGACCGATTTAAAAAAGAGATTAGAATTTTGTTAGTTTTTTTAATTTAGTCTCCGTTTACTGGCCCAATCGCTCCTCATTATTCTGCATTTCAGTGGTGCTCTCTCCATGTACATTTTTTTATCGTGAAGGATGCATTTGAGTCTCTTAAAGCACGTACAGCGCTTACAATTTTTTCTGAAACTGCATGAACATTTTATTTCCATCAACAAAACCATAACATAAACATTCAATCAGCCTCACATCAGTTGATTCATTCATTCGACCGTGCTCCCGATCAAAAATCTCATTCCCAAACATTATTTTGAATAATGGTACTCATGGATTTAGTTTAGAAGCTTCAAGTGTTAAATTCCGGAATTAGCAAATTGGTTGACGAGTTTTCATAATTATAAGATAAATCCGGAACTGTCGATGTTAGAAGCTAGTCAAAAGGGCGTCTATACAAAAACAAATGTAAGCAGACATTGTAAAATAAAGTGAATCTCGTTGAGAGTCAGAATCTAAGCTCGAGGTATCTACGATCATCTCTTTGAAGCTGGACCAAACATTTTCAAAATAGCATGACGTCACGCGCATCTGCAGGCTAAATTCAAACTAATCAAGGATCACGTATGTAATAATATTTATTTACTAATAAGATTTTTAGTACCCAGGCGAACTATATGGACAAAAGATTGTGAAAACTTAAAAAAAGTAAAATATATTGTTACAACAAGTACACATTTGCAAGTATAAAATACTGTTAGATAATTTGTGTTTTTTAATCGACAATAATAATTACAGACGATGGGTAGAAAAAAACGTTGTAGAATTTGTTGAAATAATTTTACGTTGTATAATTATTGATTTATTATTTACGATAAATTTACATATTCATTTGATTTCAATTTGATGACAAATTTTGTTTATTTATACATTGCATGCATAGAAAAAAGAATTCCTACGATTCCCAAAATTGCATCTTTTCGTGCGCCAATTGGAACGCTAGCGCCGCTATCGGTAATTTTGGGTTCTGTGTAAATCAGCTGATCGTCAGACGAAACAGCGCTCGTGTACATTTTTTTTGACGTCGAGAAAAGCGTTTTTTTAATCACCCAAAACATTTCCCGTCGTCGACATTGGGAATTTTATTTCGAGTCTCGAAGTCGTTTCCGCTTTGCTTCGTACCCATGAGTACGTTATTTTTCGCGATTTGAGCATAGCACCTGTGGATGTCATCTCTCTTAGAATTGTAAACAACTTGCTGAGATTAAATTGCGATATTTTTTCTATCGAGTATCGCGGTGGAAACGACGAACTCGTCCGATACTACCGTAGATCGAACATAACACGTCTCGTCGTCATTTTGTTAGTCTTTCTTTCGTCCTGAGAGAGATAAAAGGGAGAGCCTGCGAAATTCGTGAGTTCCGTATACGTGTTGTTTACACGCTTCGAAGTGTTGCTGCGGGGTCAGGGAGGAGCAACGAGGTACACGGATAAATGGAAGAAAGAGAGAAAAGTTAGGAAGTCGAGACAAAAAAAGAGAGAACGCGTGCAGTCTGTTACGAAGAGTGTAGGTGAAAAAAAAAAGTTATGCGAAGAAAAGCTATACTTAGGTCACCGATTCTTAATCGTATAGATTAAATGGGTAGTTAGATTACTTGAACTTATCGTATACTTCGTTTTACGGCATTAAATTGTGGATGGGTGGAGATAGTCGAGAAAATATTATACATTCTCGGAGTTGAGAAGAGCACGGAGAAGGGAAATGGCTCGACCGTCAACCCGAAATCCTCTCGATTGTTATTTGCGGAGGCAAATCGATGATCGCACCAATCATTGCAAACGTCTTGTCAGCGCGAGAATCGACAATTCCGAAAATCTATTTCGCAAGGATCTTCTATCGCATTATGGTTGCGTCAATGCCATTGAATTCTCACCACAGGGTGATCTTCTCGTTTCTGGTAATATATACATATGCTTACATGCATGATAACAAAATATTCGAAATTTTATTGTTGTGTATATTTGTTGAGAATTGTTTCGGGTACTTTTAAAAATTTTCATTTCTTGATTTTTTCTGAAAATGTTTTTTTTTAAATGCTTTTTCAATCAACAACAGGTGGAGATGACAGAAGAGTTTTATTATGGAAAGTGGAACCAGCCATTCAGGGTGTTGGAAAACCCATGGCCATGCGAGCTCAGCACGGAAGCAATATTTTTTGTCTAGGCTATGATAGTGGCAAAACAAAAATATTTTCAGCTGGCAATGATGATCAAGTCATAGTCCATAATCTTGAAAAGTAAGACATGAAAGATTTGAAAAAATAGCATGACATTTTTGTATGAATTTAATATCAATTTTTTTTAGACTTTACCTGATTTTTTATGAATTTTTATTTTTTTTTATCTAAAGTGGTGTTCCTCTCAACTTCTTTCTTCATGAAAAACCAATCTACGGTCTGTCCATCCATCCGCACAATGACAATGTGTTTTCGAGTGCTTGCGATGATGGAAGAGTCCTCATTTTTGACATTAGAGACTCCAGCAATACGGAAACATTCTGCCTGGCACAGTACAAAACTGCTTTTCATTCAGTTATGTTCAATCCGATAGAACCACGAACTTTGGCAACAGCTAATGCTCAGGAAGGTGTCAGCTTGTGGGATGTCAGAAAGCCTATGATGTAAGTTGAACAAAGACAACAAAGTTCTTCAATCTTTGACTCTTTCAATTAAAGTTATTCTCTATCGTTACAATCAAATGCAAAAAACTTGAAATAATAGTAGGAAAATGAAAAAAGTTCAGTACGGACTGATTCAGAGTTCAAGAAAAAAACTTTATCTTTCTGTTGGTTTTTCATATCTTATAATTTTTGAAGGTCTTGTTTTTACGCAAAAATATTTACATTCAAGAATCATGTTTTTTGTTTTATCTATACATCTGTATCTTGACGAAAATGTTTGCAATCTACAGTCCAGTGCTTCGGTACGGATCGGAAGGACCTTCCCAAGGTTGCATGAACGTTCGGTTCAATTCAGCAGGAACGAGACTTCTCGCGCTCAGAAGACGCCTACCACCTGTCCTCTATGCCGTGGATTCTCCAACGCATCTTTGTCATTTCGATCAACCTGGTTATTATAACAGCTGCACTATGAAATCGTGTTGCTTCGCCGGAGACGACGATGAGTACGTTCTATCCGGTGAGTACTTGACTAAAGATCGGATCTTAGAGGGAAACGAAATAATAAAAATTTAAATCATCATTTCGTTTCACAGGTTCGGACGATTTTAATTTGTATATGTGGAAAATTCCCAGTGAAGAGATCAAGTGGGTGAAATCAGCGCACATGATTTTACGCGGACATCGTTCAATCGTCAATCAAGTTCGTTACAACAGAGCGAGTTGTGTCCTTGCCTCCTCCGGTGTGGAAAAGATTATAAAAATCTGGAGTCCATTTCCATTGAGTGCTTCTTGTCTCGGTGGATTGAAGGTAAGACATTCATATCAGTATCTGTGTAACATGAGGAAAAAAATTTGCATGTGAATCTTATTTGACTCGTAAATACATTCTAAACGAATTCATACTTTTTTCTTAAAGAGAGAGTCAGGAAGACAAGAACGACAGCGTCCGGTATTTACTCACGACGAATACATAAGAATGGTACTGAGGAGCGGTCAAATAATGAGCCACGATTATAGTCATCAATCCACACGTGAGGATCCCCGAATGATGGCGTTCTTCGATTCTCTTGTGCAACGAGAAATTGAGGGCTGGGGCTCCGAGGACACACCGACTAGTCCGAGCCTCAGTGATTCAAAAAATACATTGAGCCCTGGGCAGAGTCAAAGCTTCGCAACAGATTCAGATGGTCAGTGAAATGTTATTGTCTATGAGCTGATTATATCGTAAATTAAACTGAATGTGTATAAAAGATAAAAATCTTAGTTTCATGAAGCTTGAGTAAAATCCAAAAAATATTATAAAAGAATAATGCGATATAATGAGCTCGAAAAATTTGTTTCGTTCCGTATGCAATATATAGAGTACTGTATAATTGCAGACTCGGCTCACCAGTTGATGCGTTCTGTGCTAGGTGCACCGGCACGGAATTACGCGAGGACAGGATCCGCTGGCGGCGTAGCTCCGGAGAGGTGGTGCGACTCACCGAATCGAATAGCTCGACTGATAGGTAATCGACGTGAAAAATTGATGAGACTGGCTGCCATGGAGGCTGGCGCTCAGGTAGTCAGGAACGGTACAAACGACGAGGAAGAATCAAACCCGCGGGATTGTCACGCAGCCTCTGACGAGAATGAGGAAGAGGAAGAAGACGACGTTGTAACCTCGAAATTAAAATCAAAATCACGTACAAAAGGACTGACGAGAGAAAGAATTTCAGCCCTGGGAAAACGCATCAGAGCTCGTAGGAAATGCGTAATCTTTAATCTAAAAATTCCCAGTGATTCTGAGAGTGAGAACGAAGGAGCGAGCGTTGCGAAAAAACGATCAACCGAGTCCGAGAGCAATCTTATCCTCTTCGATGCGGCGCAGCCGAGCACGAGTACGGGCATCGGCTCAACGAGATCCCGTTACGCGGTCACGACGCTGTCGCTCGACAGCGATCATGCTGAATCAAGCAAAAGCAGTGAAAACGAGGAAGCGACAGCGACAAAACGGAAACGAGGAAGTCATACATCGTCCTCTTCGTCGTCATCGACCTCATCCGTTTGGATTTCTCGTTGTCGACAGTGCAAATCAACGACTAGGAAATCTGAAGAGAATTCGAGCGAACGCAGAAACAAGAGCGAGTCGCGAAATTGCGAAACAGTCACGAATGGATTTACAGATGGAAGTCAAGCGTGTTCAGGAACACCGTCGAAGAGATCCTCGAGGAAAGTACCACCACCAACACCTGACAGCGGTATCACATCAGGAATGTCAACGCTGGAGAAGGGTGACGCCAATTGCGTTGGAAATGCTACGGAGTGCTCGGATTCTGAAACGAGGACAAAAAATCTGGAGGTTTTCAAAAAGAGAGTCGACGCTGCACGACGCGCATATCGAAAGCGTTCAGCGTCTCAGGCTAACATAGCCGTTTCGACGGCAACCGATTCTTCCGATTAGACAGAAACTCGAAATAATTATCGATACGTTTAACATCGTGATTTTACTTTACAAGCAGTCGTCGAAATCCTCCCTTGCGATGCTTAAAAAAATGAGTTCTGTTTATCCCATTCGTCGATAATTTTGTGACCTTTATGCACTCACCGATCGTCGAAGGCACTGATTTTAATTTGATTAACGAAACAAGAAACGAGTCTCCGGTTATCAATAAAATCCATCTTTCGCTTTACATGAAACTTACGAATATTTTGGTATACAAGAATAATATAGAACTCGGTGAAGAAGATTAATGCCAAATAACCGACGAGATACACGTGTCTCAGTGTGCTAAACGGCAGGAAGTATGAAGAAAAAAGTGCGAAAGCACCGAAGAATCGATAATTGCCGAAATTATGAGTTCACCGAATCAAAGGACTAATCGATCCCGTCATTAAATTGCATATTTTCATTTTGCACGGTATAAACGTTTTTTTACAGCAATTTTTTCCGGAATTCGTAAGAATTCATGAATAGAAATGTGATTGGTCATCTCAAATATACCGAAACGATCGATCATCGAAATAAAAGAACAAGCTCGCGCGAGATTTTGTAACTATTCAATATACACTCTTATATGTACATAACGAATCTGTGATTCCTTGAAAAATATTTTTATAAAGTGAGTGAATTTCGTTCGCCATCTTCTCGACGCTTTTCACTTTACGCGTCTTTGTTTTGTCTCTTACTAGATTATTATGATTTTATATTTGCTCACAATTGAGATATTGATTGTCAGAGATATTTTATTCGTTCGCTTCGTTCTCTTGGCTCCTTTTGCGCGCGGGCCCCTCTTTATTTTTCTCTTACAATTAACCATTTATTTTTTTATCGACGCATTTTTCCAAATGTACGCGTGTGTGTGTGTGTGTCGTGTGAAGACTCAGCGTGGAGACGACGCGCGTGTGTTGTGCGCCGCATTGCGAGCTGTACGACAGAACTCTCGGCTGCAAGACCGTAGAAGAAATGTCGAGCAACAAAAAAAATGATGAAAGAAAAATGCAAACGTAACCACTAGTATTCAGGAGAAAAGAGCGTACGTAACCAAATCCCCGCCATAATTTTTCTGTATTCGCTAAAAAAGCGAGAACGTCACGAATTGTCCGTTTTTCATAAAGAGGAAGAAAGAGAACATATTTATTAACTAATTATTCAAGATGATTCAACGATTCGAGTGGTCTTAACCTGTACGAAGGTCCGTCACTGTCATTGCTGTCATCCCCATTGTCATTAATTATTTTTTATCGTCATAATCATTTTATTATTATATATTACTATTATCATTATCATTGTCAATGGATATGTATTATTCTTTTGATTTTTCATCGATATAGTACGTTATTTAGTCTTACATTTATACGTTCTCATCATCAGTCGAATATGAATAAAGAATAAGTTGACAATAATTCTGGTTTTTATTGGATACTGTATCAAGTTTTCGAGGGAAAATTCTATTTTCAGGTTTTTTATATATCGTTTCTTTTCATCTGAAAAGAAGTTCTTGAATCAAAATTTTTCGAACAAGATGTATCCGTTTTTTTATGAATACACGAAACAAAAGTGAATCCAAGAAAATTCAAAGAAAAATGATAGCATTAGGTGCGTGAGTAATCTGGAATTAGTCATGCAGTCTCGCGTTCGTATGGAAAACGCCGCGAAGCTGACGCCGCGTCCGATGTCTTGAACGGATTATCAATGCCGGAAAACGTTTCTCACGTATTATTTCGTTCCGTGCATACTTACTGTGGACAAACATATATCAGCTCTGAGAATGATGTCAGAGTCGCGGTTTCTTCGGACCACATCCTTCCCGTGCGGCTACAGACAAGAGCGCCGCGACTCTATACACTTCACGACGTTCATCCGTCAATATCGTTTCACGCTTCTACCTCGATTAAAATATGTTATTCCGAAGTATAAAAGAAAACCAGTGGTTTTTCGTAATATTGGTGAAAGTATTAGTACTCGCGAGAGGTTATAACTTGGATACCAATCCAAGAATCTTCGAAGTACCGGCAACAAGTGGGCGGGAAAGCTACTTCGGTTTTTCTGTCGCACTCTACGTTGGGCAATTTGAAGGTAATTTTGACGAGGCGTCCGTTCTTGTTGGAGCTCCCAGAGCGAATCTCACTTCTACTCCCGATGTTGTCGAGTCCGGTGCAGTTTATCGATGTCGAATACGAGACTCGACTTGTCACCTGTGGGATCTGGATCCCAGTAGAAATGGACGCATCAATCGGGACATCAATCAGATCAAAGACAACGCTTGGATTGGCGCTAGCATCGCTGTCGAAAACAAAACACAGCCGCGAGTTGTTGTAAACAATCTTTTTTTGTTATTTCATATTTTTTTAAGGATGCCGTACTTGTTTTGTATTTTATATTATATGATATTATTTTTTATAGGTTTGCGGTCCGCGATGGATAAATAATATAATAACCGATAAAGACCATTGGTTCATGAACGGAATTTGCTATCAAAGTGTCGCGAGGAATGCTGAAGCTTTTGAGAGGCAAGCCGACAGCCGGATGATTCCTCTGCTGGGCAAGGAGTTTCAGATTTCGTCCGGAAGTCGGAAATTCTACGATTACGGAATGGGACAGAGCGGATTCGCTCTACACATGGATTCAACGGTGAACGGCGGAACGAACGTTCTGCTCGGGAACCCGGGTGTTCACAACTGGAGAGGGGTACCTTCATTGAGTTCTTTCTTCCCGAATGGAAAAAATCGAAACACCATTCCAGAGATTGGCAAAGAACCGTTGATAAGAGATGCCAATTATTTTGGTACAAAAATACGAAATATATATTTTTAGAATTTTTTTCTAGTTTTCATAAAAAAGTAAATTAATCTGAGTAGATAAGTAATGGAGTCGATAAAGAATAAATGAATGATAATGATTTCGAATGTAAATAACAGCGATTTATAACTCCAGGGTACTCGGTCACTTCTGGAGATTACTTCAGACAAAACGATCGGTGGTACGCAGCCGGCGCACCTCGGGGCGCGAATATATTCGGCAGGGTCTTGATTTTTCGTTTCCCAGTAACGGTCGACATGAGACCCATCGTGAGCAAAGTATTCAACGGTGAACAAGCTGGAGAGTATTTTGGAGGAAGTTTAGCCTCTTGCGATATCAACAACGACGGCAGATCGGAAATTATTGTAGGTGCGCCTTTCTGGTCCAAGGAGATGGAGGAAGGAAAAGTTTATTACTATCTTCTGAAAAATAATGTGAGCATCAAACAAAAGTTTACTACAATTTATAGGTATAGACATGATTATATTATTTAACGTTTGGACAAAAATAATTCACTATAATTAGATTTGAATTAACAGAATAGTTGCATACATAAAAACTAAAACAATAAAATGAGATTAATTTTAGGGAGAATTCGAGCCTCGTTACATCGAAGGCAAGACGATCGGCGGACGATTCGGCTCCGTTATTACTTGCTTGAACGATCTTGATCACGATGGTTTCGAGGATATAGCTATTGCTGCTCCCTACGAAGATAATCGTGGCGCTATTTACATATACAATGGAAATTCTCAGGGTTTACTTGAGGTACATTTTCTGTGCTTTTCATCTCATTTCTAAATACAGAATATCAATATAATAAACCTAAAAAAAGTATTCCACAAAATAATAATAATAAGAAAATAGAATTAACATTAACTTGGGTTTTCTAGAAATTTAGTCAACGCATAGCAGGCGAAGACGTGTCTCTAAGTATTCGAGGATTCGGTTCGTCGATCTCGGAGCCTCGAGACGTCGATGGAAACGGTTACGTCGATTTAGCGATCGGTTCCTACCTCTCGGGCCACGCGACTCTTTTCCGTTCTCGTCCGGTTGTTACACTGACAATTAGCGTCAACGCCGAAGTCGAGGAACTTCAGAAAAATGATACATTTTTCCACATCAATGTTTGTTCCAGCTTCAGAGGTTATCGAGCACCGGACTCGCTTGGTTTGTGGTTCTTTTAAATTCATTTTCAATCAATCAACCTTTTTAATGATCGACGAATATATTATCCAGATGTGGAGAGAATTGTAAAAATCGAGGATCCGCACGGACGAACTTTCTTTGCCAACAGTGAATACGCGAACGAAACTTCATTCAATCTCCCGGGTATTCTCCGTGGACAGTTATCAGCTTCTTGCAGTCGACTGAGAATAAATCTTATCGTGAGTTGAACAAGTATATGAGCTCACTCATCGATTTATATCAAATAAATTTAAATGTGTATAATATTTTACTTTTAGAACGACATGCAAAATATGATAGATCCGATAAAAATAAGTGTTTCGTTGCTGATGACGAATTCATCTACAAGTCAATTCGTTGGAAACGAAGGCAATAGTGGAGACAAGAGTGGACTTTCTACTCTGACGCCTGTTGTTAATACACGGACGTCCAAAACGGAAGATTTCATCAGCTTACCATTTGCAGTTGACTGTGGTCCTGATGAAGTCTGCTCCTCGATTCTCGATTTGTCGGTCATCAGCGATCTTGGATCCGGAAATCGATATACATTGGGCTCTGAGAAAACGATAAAATTAAAATTTAACGTAGCAAACCGTGGCGAGGCAGCTTACAAAGCGCAATCTCACATATACGTTCCTGCACCGATTTCCTTGGGCAGTCTACCTCGCGAATGCGTTGAGGACTCACACCTGGAGAAAGTCATTGAAATCATCTGCGAACTCGGCAATCCGCTGGTAGATAGGAAAATATTCGAATTAGAGCTCGATATGCGAGGAGTTCCTAGTCATATGAAAGAGATTGGAATCAATGCAACTTTAACGACACATAGCGATAATTTAAATGAATATTCGAGTAGTCGCACGTTTACAATTTACTTTGATGTAGATGCTGATATCGCGATAGCTGGGTGAGAATTCATCACTGTTATTTTTTCTGTTTACTTTAATTTTATGTTATTTTACTAATGACTGATTTTATTTTATTCATATCTTTCACATTTTAAATTGATTTTTAACGAACTCGATTTTACATTTGCTAAATGTTTTGCCACCTCGTACTTAAAGTTCATCAATGGATCATGACCACTTTTATGATTAAAATGTATGTTGTATATTTTTCAGAAAATCTCAGGATGCTTTATACTCTTATGTGGATACTAATGAAGAGAACAAAAAAATAGATACTATTAGATTTCATCACATCTACGAGGTACAGAAGTTTGGTGTCAGTCCGATTGAAGAATCTGTCCTCACTGTCCAAGTGCCGATCCGTTGGAACATGGACGATACTCGTGAAAAGGATTTTATTCGTATTTTTCAAATCGTTGGTCAGAAGGATGGAAGAAATTTTTACTGTGTGACACCGAATCGTACCAATGACGATGAAACCATTTTCGACGAAGATATTGAAGAAATTACGGATACGATGTCGATCGAGAATACGATTAAAAATAATGGTCGGTTTTTGGAGAGGTTCACCATAGAGACCCCGACGTTGAATATACCTCCTGAAAATAGAACGATCTATCTCAATTGTACCAATTCGAATGTTGAGTGCGTCAAGATAACTTGCAGGCTTGGAAGTTTTACGAATTCGTTGACTGTGGCCAAACTCTTGATCAGTCTAGATCTTCGTCTGAATAACATTCAACGTGAGAATGCTCTGAGCAAAATGCTAAATATTATTTGAATCTCGACAATTTTTAGTCGATTTTTTAATTATTTTTATATTTTTCTAGCTGAAATGACTGGAATTAGAGACATCATATTTTTCGTATCCAACGGTAATGTCAACATCGAAAACCCTGAGAGAATTGCTCATTCAGTTTATAATAAACCTGACAATGCTTTGGTGGGCACAACGTTTATCGGTTCACCAACAAAAGCTGCAATTGCATCTTGGATAGTTGTTCTCTCAGTGATCCTTGGTTTGCTGCTCTTACTGCTGCTTATTCTTGGTCTAGTCAAGCTTGGATTTTTCCAGCGTAAAAAGAGAGAAGAACTCGAAGCTCTCAAAGCGGAAAGTGATGTAAGAATTATTCATATTTTTGAAAACAAATTTTTTTCACGTATACTTTTACAAGGATGGCGTGCATGAAAGTAAATCACTACACATACGATTTAATAGATCATTTCTTTTGCTTGCAAAATCTAAAAGTGTTTTCCTAATTCATATTGAGGTATCTCAGATAAAGAAAGAATTTCTAAGAGTGTATTTTTTACTATAGAAAAATCATGGTTTCGTTCTGGAAACAACCTCGTCGAGGGAAGCCTTGGACCAGGATTAATATGAAAAGAAAACCAGAATGGACTATTTCTCACTCCATTAAATGGAAGACTACAAGTCAGCTGCCATATTATTGTATACTTTATACGTGTATATAATGTTTCATGCTGATTATCTTTCAGCGTATGTCCTGTTCGTAAATATGCCTATAAATTACTTTTGTATAAGCTGTATTTATAATAAATTTATAATAAATAGAACTATAGAGCGACTTTATTCTCGAATATACGCATATTTAAGGCCACGCAAACATTTATAAAAATATAATGAAATTTGTACAAAATAATGTTGCTCTTGTGCTTCATTCCGGTCTCTCTAATCAGCATTCTTTCATTATCTGTAACACTATTATGGAAGTACTTGCAACACGATAATGTTGGAGAATTGATTTTTAACAAAAAGTCTCAAAAAATGGCATCTTTCAAATTTGACATCGTAGTGAATGACAATTTCAAAATTGCATTTGTTGATTATGTATGAACATTTTCATAAGTTCAATCCAATATTTTTAAACACGCTGAATACAAGTACCTCCTTAGGTCATGGATGTCATTGTGATTATTTAATAATCGTGCAATATGGAAGATTTTATCGTAATAGCGATCTATAAATTTACTTTTTTCGTACGAACTCACGAACCTGACAGAAATTCATTATGTTCATTAAGATGAAGCTGAAATTGATTGAAAAAAAGAAAAAAACGCAAAAGCATATTTTATATGTTGGCGAAGAATTTTGAATTTATAGCCTCACCTCCGTGAACACAACTTCTTCTTTACACAGAGTTGTTCATGCATATAAAGAAAATATAGTGACTTAAATAATATAAAGATAGCTGCAATTTTGACTAACGCTTTTCAATTAAAAAAATCAAATTTTTGGAAATGTTTTGATAATGCCCAATTAAATGCTCATTGACTCATCCGTATCTTAAAATTACTTTAACCTTCGAATACAACCTTTGCTTCATTATATCTTTGAATATTTTTAACACTGAATATACTATACTGAAAATACAACGAAAGCTTCAATTATGAGATTCAATTTAAACTTTTTTGCATATCCGTATTCAGATTCTGACGATATTTTTTTAATACGCGAGGGTTGTGCGATAAAATATTTCAGATCAAGTACGATTAAATCTAGTCTTCGTCATCGAGGCCAAGTCCTTTGGATATGTCAGCAGCCGAGAATTTGCTCGCACCGGTTGGTGGAGGATTTGCTGGCGGCGGTGGCTGTGATGGCGGAGGAGGATCGCTTCGGCCTCCGTAATTTCCATAATTCGGTGGTGGTGCTGAATGATGACGATCTTCGTCACTGTGTGACTTCTGTATTAAAAAATTTTTCAAGTTCTGTAGTTATAAAAAATTTAAACAATCTAACGAGATCGTAATGTATTTGATACTAAAGGTATTTTCTGTATTTTGATATAAAAAATGTATTATTTAAGCTTTAATTAATTAATTTCCACGTTTCACTATACAATTTTAATTTTAATTTGATCAATGCTTGTAACAAAACTTAAATGCCAAGAAAATATTCTTCTCTTTGTCCAATACATTTTTTTATGGCAAATCGACATTTCTACATATGTATCGGAATGAGAAGGAAGAATGTCATTGGGAATGATATTCATTGATTATTGACTCACATGTTTGGACAAGCCATCCAGAGCGGAACTCAAAAGAGAAGAACCAAGAGCCGAGCCAAGGCCGCTCAGGAGATCGCCGCCGCCTCCTGAACCCTGCTGATGAGACCCGTAACCTCCGGATGGCTGATAACCGCCGTAACCACCCGACGGCTGGTGTCCACCGCCGCCTCCACCGAGAACTCCCCCGAGAATCGATCCTAGCGCCCCACCGAGGGGATCGGACGGCGGTGGCGGTGCCGGTTGAGATGGATAATAACCTTGATTTGAACCTCCACCTCCTCCTGTTGAAAAAAATTATTATTTTTCATAATTTATTTTATAAAAATTGATTCTTTTAAAAATGAGTATCAATATTTTATGTACAACAGTTTGCGCGTAAACTGTAAATAAGGAACACTGAAAGCGATAGAACTAGCGTAACTATTATTTTTGACCGTAATTTAGGTAATTAGCTGTAATTGTCGCAACCCGAATGAAAAATGAAAAAGAATCTTTTAAACAGAGATTGGTTAAGCAGCTAAAATCGCGATTAATAATCATCAAATCGGCCTTGAGAAACTTGCACGATGCATTCCTATAACGATGATGTCACTACGAAATAGCGGCGATTATACTTTCTACGCACCGGACAATTCTCTAATAATCATCACGATCTTAGAGCTTCGACATCGATATGAATCTTGGGATGACGATAATCATGACAATCGAGTGCGTTCGCGTAAAGTGAGAAAAGCGAGGAAAATTTTACGAGTCGCAGGGTTAATTGTTTTTATCGTTTGTACGTTGATTAGAAAATTCCTTTGAAATTTTACGAAAACTCCAATGATCGTTGTCTAAATCAGAGTTAAACTTTGACTCGTATATATTGTTCACCTAGTGCACCGAGAATCGAACCCAGAACTCCGCCAGAGCCTGAATCATGAGGTGGATAACCACCGGACTGCTGCCTCGTATCCTGAAGCGCGTTAGCGGCCAAACTGCTCGCCAGGGCAGCACCGAGAGCCCCGAGATTCAATCCACTCTCGCTTTCCGTTGTCGATTTCGAATCCGCTTTCTCCTGATCCGAAACTTCGTGTTCTTTCTTATTTTTCTATAAAAATATAAATTTATACAATTTGTTAGATTGTTCAAGTTTCTAAAATTTTTCACACAAAAAATAAAAAATAAAATGCCACAAAATAATTTCTGCATGTTACAGTCTTGCCGTGTCTTTGTACACTTAGGCAGGTGTACATGATTGTGAATCTTGGAAAAGAGAAATAAAACTAACGTTAATAGCATGCATAGCAGCGGCAACGCCTCCTGCCGCAATGAGACCTCCGACAGCCAGTCCAACTTTATCGAGACATCCTCCAAAAGCGTCCTCCTCCTCAGCTTTCTCGTATCCAGGCTGGTAGCCGTAGGCTCTGGGTGGATTGTATCCACCGGTCGGTCCGCCGTAAGCTTCCGGTGGCGGTCCTCCGTATCCTCCTGAAGGTGGACCTTGAGGTCCCAGACTCGGGTACAACCCACCAGGTGCTGAAAAATCAATAACGATGATGGCGTCTACATGTTTAAGCTTTTTCAAATTCTACAAATATTTTTATTACAACTTTATGACTCTCATACATCGCACGTGTATGTGAGTCTCCATAAAAGTTATTAATATGAACAATAAATTATGCAATGCGTCAGTCTATATTTTTGCTATAAAATTTGTATTGTTTGAATTTTATAAGCTTTGAGAATAATTTCTAAAAAACTGTACTAGATATTTATAATTTTTTAATGTTTATTTAGTAAATTGTTTTCCAGTTTGAAAATTTTTGAAATAGTTCTTTCGTTTTTTAAAACACGTTGAATGATATTCTTTAAGAAGGATTATCATATTTTACAAAAAAATGGAAAGACAAACTATTTCACGTAAACATTTCGTTTGTGCTTTACACGTGGATAAATTTTTGGATTTGTCTGTCGTGTTAGAACGACCTTAATCAATCCCTTCCAGAATGAATTTACAGCTAGAATGTATCGTCCACCAGTCACGTAAAAATGTAATCAAGAAATAAATTTGACTCCGAATTGATCGTGACCTCTATTTTTTGTCGCTCTTCATTTCTCACGTCGCTGTAAGTTTGATATTCGAGTTAAATTCTTTTGATAAAATGTAACAGAAGGAATCATATAGTTACCTGGCGGGCCGACATTTGGAGCAGGTACATCAGGCACGCCGATCGAGCGCGGTGACCTTGGCGGTCCGCTATGAATGACCTCATAATTGATGGACTTTATTTCGACATCGCCATCGATTACGAGGTGCGTTACATTCTGATAAGGCAAACGATGCGCGAATTCCGTAAAATGTCTACCATTAATCGCGACTTTGTACTGGAGTTGCTCGCAGAGCAAAATTATTTCGAAATCCTCGCCGGGACGTATCCACATTGGGCCATGATTTTCCTCTGGACCCCAGCTCATCGATTCGATGTGATTTCTCGTAATGAAATTCTCCGGAAATCGCGGTGACAAATGAATCGCTATATCGTCGCGAGGATTCAAATTCGGACCAAGTTGATAATTTATCGCAAAACGCACAGCGCTCGCTGGTGTTGTTCCTTGAATTTTGACCATTTTTCCTGGAATTAGGCCACCATCGACTGCCCCCACGTACGGAATTTCCTGACAAGAATTATTTTTATCATTATGGAAAAATTATATTTTTTTAGTTTCATATAATCGATCCTGATATTATTAATGTAATATGTGGATTTTATATTATTACAGTAATTTAGAACGAATCGTAAAATTACATTTTTTTATGCAAAGATTTTTGGTAGATCTATTTTAATTTTCGTCTCTCAATTCAATATCGATTTATGATGAATCTCTTTACTTTGTTAGTTTTTATTTTTCTAATGGTTTACTGGATTCAATAAAATTATTATAATCGTTAATTATTATTTTTTAAATTCTATTACGAAAGATGATTCATTCGAAACCCCTCAATTTTATTCACATAATCTATATAAATTTCTTTACTTCATTTTCAAAATCAGACTCCATTCCTGCTCAATGCAGATGTGACATTTTCTGCATTGGAGTGCGGCATTGGAGTAAAAAAAAGACTGTTCGGAATTATAACGTAGGTCAAGGTTTATTCGACATATTTGAACGAAACGATATCTTCGACATTCTGAACTCGCTTGAAAATAATTATACCAAAAGTAATGAAAAAAAAGTTAATTTTTTTCTTGGAGCAAAAAAAAGATTTTCTACGTCTTATCCTTATGAAAATGCAGTCTCGATGTACAGTTAAATGTTGGCATTAATTCAAAGGTGATGTACGTGCTCCGATACACATGCGCGAAATATTTACCGGATCACGTAAAAAAAAAGATAGACGATATGTGGATGAAACGAAAATTCGAAAAAAAAATAAGTCTGGATTCATTTTAAGACTCACCGGGTTTAAAATAGGTGCCGAAGCCATTTTTATTCTCGTTCGTTAACGCTTTTTTTCACTGAAAATACCAATAAGAATTTTAATTACTTTCCGATTCTTAAAGTAAAGTCGCAACAATATCGAAGCGACCCGTGTGGAAAGACGCTGCGCCTCTACTGAAGTTACAGACGATTTATCCACTTCTATTTACAGTGCTGACGTTTCTACTGCAAGGTTGTCAGTCAACGCAGAGAGAAATGCGTGTTAGAGTAGTGAAAGCGAACACAATGGCAGACACAGCATTAGCTACTGCCAGTAAAAAAGAACACTGATAAAACTTTTTATTAAGAATTTACATGTGGAGTAGAAGTGAGAATAGCCAGATGAAAGTTTTTTCGTACACACGCCGTTTAATTTTAGAAAATGACACATACATATTCGTGTTCATATATAATTGGATCACTATAATTTTTTGTACCGATTGAATCGTTATAAAAGTTTTATATGTAACCACTAAGCGCGTTGCTATGACTTTCCCGTGATTTGCACATAATTGTTTAGTCTAAAAATCACAAAACAACAGATATAGCAATTGGTAGCAAAATTGATAAGAATTCAAAGAAAATTACTGTTGACCTTGGTCAAAGAACTCGGTATATGAGTTCTTTGGCTTGGTTTTGAAAGAAATCTGCATTACTAAATTGTTGAATAAAATTTTTATACGAAATTCGACAGCAACAGCATTTTTATATTTTTGACTAGCAAGTTACTATATCTTTTTTTATTTATAATTCATTGGTATCCGAGTTAAATTGTTATAGTCTATCTACAATTTTGCTGAATAAAAAAATATCTATACCAGATAACACAGCACAAATTGCGTTTCTGTTTTATCGATCGATGATATTCATTTTTAGCTCCGATATTTTAGATTTGTAAACAGAAAGCGCTGCTGAGCGACGTTATTTTTTTAATTTATTTATATATTTGTTTTGAATAAAAAGGGTTGGAAAGATGTTATTTCTCTCTCGGCAGAGCGCGACCGCTAGGGATTTTATTGTCGCGTGAGATCGCATCCGTCAAAATAGATACATAATCGGTGACAGATGTAGAGTAAGGTTATGTTTACAAATCAGTATTATTTTACAATTTAAAAAAATGGTAGTGAGAAGTTTTTCACTACAATGGCTATTCGGATTGATTTTGTTCCTCGTAATTTTATATTTAAAAGTTCAAATGAGTGTTTTGGAGGAGCAGAATAAAATGTTGGGTATGTTTTAAATTTTAACATTTCGCATTTTTCGAAACATCGTTTGGTTAATCATAATAAACGAGTACATTTTTGCTATTCCAGCTGAGAATGTTCGTCAAATCCAGAGTCAAATAAAAAATCATGCGCCTGAAACGCGAGAGAAAAATATTGCAGCTTCCGATGATGTTGTAGTTATTTATAATAGAGTTCCGAAGACTGGGTCCACTAGTTTTGTAGGTGTGGTTTATGATTTGTGCAAGGCTAATAAATTCCACACATTGCACATAAATGTTACAAATAATATGCATACATTGACTCTTCCAAATCAGGTAAATTTACAATTTCATTCTCTGCAGGGTAAACTGCTTCATCTTGTAAATTTCTTTATTAATTTTTCAGATGCAGTTTGCAAATAATGTAAGTCAATGGGATACCATCAAACCAGCCTTTTATCATGGCCACATGGCTTTTTTGAATTTTGAGAAGTAAGATGTATCAATGTTTTTCATGATTTCGATATATTTTGTGCAATTTTCTTTTACTAATTGATTTTTTTACAGATTTGGTGTAAAAAAAATGCCTCTTTATGTAAATTTGTTGAGAAAACCATTGGATCGATTTGTGTCATATTATTACTTCCTACGGTATGGGGATAACTTTAGACCTCATTTGATAAGAAAAAAGCATGGAGATACAAAGACCTTTGATGAGTGTGTGAAGATTGGGCAACCAGATTGCGACGCTAACAATATGTGGCTTCAAATTCCATTTTTGTGTGGCCATGACCCAGCTTGCTGGGAAGTTGGGAACAAATGGGCTCTGGAGGAAGCCAAGAGAAACATACAAAAGCGTTATCTCCTTGTTGGGGTGACGGAGGAACTTGAGGATTTTGTACAAACTTTGGAAACTGTCCTGCCTAGATTTTTCCGAGGCGCTTATCATTCTTTTATACATAGTAAGAACTCTTTCTTTTTTCTTTTCTTGTTAGATCGTACAAATCTTAATTTATTTTCTTGTTTTAATTTACAGATAATAAATCCCATCTTCGTCAGACGACACAAAAGACGGAACCCCTCCCGGAAACGATCGAAAAAATTCGCAGATCCGTTGTGTGGCAGATGGAAAACGAATTATACAACTTTGCGCTAGCACATTTCTATTCGATTAAAAAGCGTTTGATAAACGCATCCCTGCAAGATGCCAACCAACATTTTATGTATGAAAAAATACGACCAAAATAAAATATTGAATGTTTTGATATTTTTTTCAACAGGTTTACGAACCATCTTTTTTTTCAATCGTAAAGCTTAATCTTGCGCGAATTCGCAAATTTACTGTCAGTGTACACATTAGTATAAAATTCCATATAACAATGAGGGTCTGTGCAGAATGTGTATTCATTTTCAGTACTCTCAGTAAATTTCTGAACTCACTCTTTGAGTATATTCTATCGATCTTCCTCTGTCTCGCAATTTACTGATGCTGGCCTCAGAGCAAACATATAAACAGGAAATAATTTCTTTGGCAGCCTGTGTTGAAGTTGTTCCTTCAGGCAGACGAGACCAGCTTTTTCAAAGCAACTTTTCAAGTCTGCCAGTGGCCTGGTCACCGAGGAGTCCTGAGTATCAATTTCCAGCTTATTTGAACTAGTGACATTTTCCTTCACGACAAGAACACCGTCTTTTCTCAGTGCGGGTCTTATAACACAAAAGAATTTAATGAAAAATAAACAATTGAGTCTGTTGATTAGTATGTACATGAAAAAAATTTCAAAACTTACATGCATTTTTTGAAAAAATTGATTAAATCTTCATCCGTAAGATGACCCAAAACCCACTGGCACCAAATAACATCGTACTTGTTTTGCTCCGGACAGAAATCCTGCAATCCTTTGATAATCATAATTTTTACAATGACTATAATAACCAAATAATAATGCAATGATGTAATGCTTTTTCACCTTGTGGATAAAATTCTCCTATTTTCGAAGGGTACGCGGCCAGTGAAGTTTTCGCGGTTTCTAAAAATTTGCTCGACTGTTCGACGAGGTCGACTTTTTTGAAATAATGAATCAAAAGGCTTTTCGTAATCCTGCCTATTCCGCTTCCGCAATCGAGAGCGTAATTTTTTTCTGGAGGATCTTTCATCTGCGAGAAATATAATTCATCTTACACGTGCTATTTTTTATTTATACTTAACCGTACTACGAAAAGGTTCAATTTTCTACATACTTTGAAAATCATTTTTAAAAGGCCTCGAGAGCCTTCGATGTCTGTGCTCGATATGAATCCAAAACCTCCGAGCATGCCGTCCACCGTTGGAGGCACATTTTCCCAATATTTCGCAGCGTCTGTATAAAATTCATGATTTTCCGAATTCTCTGACGACGTCGTCTCGCTGCCCTCTTCAATCATTGTGATACAACAAACTTATCCTGGAGCTTTATCGAATAACTTACAAATTTTCGTTCCGAAGCATGACAACTAACTCGATCGGCTCTTGTCGTAAACAAAAGATCGCGAAAGGGCATCACAGGGATTCAGATTTCCGATCCATGCGTTCGTTTGCTGCCGGCAAAAATCGAAAATGGTCAACACGGCGCCTTTTCATTGAAACGATGAATATTTATAATCGTGGACGATGGGGGACTGTTCAACAAAGTGCATTCTCAAAGCGAGATATCGCGGTTTCGACAGTCCCCGTACACATACGTATCTATAAACACATACACATGTATATTCCTTGCATATACGTGTATATACAAAAGTTCCTAAATGGTAACCTACTACACTTGCAGGACCAAGTTACAAGCATTGCCACATCGAAAAACGCTAAACCGTAGCTTTACGAGCTACCTCTCTGTTCTTTTTTTTTCTCGTGATATTGTAATAATATACAGGAGCTGTTACATATATGTACATTGAGGATGGTACACGAATCGGAATACGGTTCCCTATCGAGTCTACACTCCACCCGGTTTTCCTAGCTCACGAACGAGAAGCGAGGACTTTCAAGTGTCCGAACAATTCGAGCGAAAACCCTCCCATCAGTTCTCAGAGCTTTTGTGACAATGTAAATGCTTCTATCTCTCTTTCTCTCAGCCTATCTTGTACTCTCGCATTCGTTCCTTTTTTTTCTTTCTCTCTCTCCTTCTCTCGTTGTACATAACTAGAGTTTGCCAAAAAATTTTCCCGATTCTGGGATTATCGTTGTTGAGCTCTGAGAGTCAAGAGTGAGGTATGCGAGTCGAGAGTGAGGACAATCTTCAGATGCGCTGGGTCGTGTGATTTGCCGGATTAATAAGGAAACGTGAAAATAAAAATTCTACCCGTTGAGAAGTGTCGGGGGTTCGGTGCAAAGAAAAAAAGTGGTCAGATCTCAAATGCTTTCGTCGATGAGACTCGTATGTGGTAACACATGTTACTGTGGAACTCCCGAGTTGTCATTCGCGAATCGTCGTTATCGGAGCTCAGGGAAGTAGTGATTTTACTTGTGGCGTCCTTACCGAGGAGGCGGAAAAAAAAGTAACCGGAAAGCTTCGCGAAAGAAGGAAAAGAGATAATTGAAGGAAAAACTTATTACGATAACAATTGTATATGTTTATACATATATGTATTCACGAAAGGAACGAGACACGATCTTGTCGGAATTGACAGCGTGAGTTAATGCGATAAACTCGCATCGTTCACGTCGTATTCCCCGTTTGATTCACCAATGTGCCTGTCTCGCGCGTCGATCCAACGTCAAACTGTAGATGAATATTCAGCAGAGCTCCGCAACAGCCATGGATGTTGATTGTCCGATAGTCAGCCTAAAACGTTCAAGCAGTGCTCCTATGATTAACGAAATCAGTGCCACTATGTCCGTTACATCACCGTCTACATCAGCCCCAAGGTACTCATCTGCTTTGACATTTGTCTATCCTCCGCTTTCCTCATCTTGCTCGTGGGATCCTTGTGTTTAAATAAAACACGAAGCGAGGAACGATCAGTTCTGTCGCTCTGTGTTTTATCATTATTCCACTAAGTTTTTTATTGTCTATGCGATCAGTTTATGGAAAAGAATATTCCATATGAGGATATTCATTGAGACAAGTTTTATTGAAATTATTAATTGTCTCCAGGGAAGCTGTTTCAACGTTCAATGTGTTTTCCAATAGTCCTCGAACTCGTCGTTTCAGCACCAGTGTAAGCATACATATTTTTTATAGTATAGTATAGTATTTTTTATAGTATATAGAGATAGATGAAACGCCAAATATTTTTAATTATTTTGTAGTCAAAATCAATGTACCGATGAGCTTTGTATATTTTAGGCAATATTGATTATTTGAAAAATGTTTGTAATGAAAAAATAATAACATTGATATAAAGTGATTATTATAGTATGACAGTACTCATATTTTTTGTAGTATTTATAGAAACAGGTAAAAAGATGAATATTTTTTATTCTTTCCTAGCCAGATCCAAAGAGACGAATAGTTTTGAAGATTTTACATATTACTGATTAGCTACAAAGTTTAGAAATGTCAAACTATCAATAACAATGGTAATGAGTAAGATCAACAAAAATTAAGTGATTTTCAGTATTTAATACTGATATTTTCTAATTATTTGTGACAATTTTTAGAGTCCTGGTAGTATCCCGAGATTAACGCCTCGCGTCAGCCAATTGAGGCAGGAGGAATGCGTCGATGTCGCCGGTCGTGAAGCGGCGCATGAGAAAGAAATCCACAGTGCAATGCAAATATCTCAATCCTGGGAAGACCTGACGCTCGAAGCGGAAGGATTGTCTTTCAAAGATTCGGAATCGCCGGGACAACAGCTGAATAAGTCGGATCGTCAAGTCGCAAAGAGGGTATTTGATCCTTTGAGCTTGAACTTGCCGGTCACAGGAGGACCACCCTTGTGCTCATCCCCTTCACCGACGAGGACTGGAATAGGGCAACGACAATGTTACTCGCCAGGAATTCACATGGTCAACTGGAAGAGTAGCCTGTCCCCAAGTCCGACGAGAAAAACTTTCGCCACCAGGTTGTCGCAATTATTCCCACTATTACACATTTATTTTTATCAAAAAGACGTCAATTCGCGGTGGTTAAATCATTTTACTCTCGACCGTCGATCAATATTTGTCGGTTATATTTATTTATTTTTCGTACTTACAGACGAAGTTTGAGCCCAATCGCGATTCGGCCGAGTTATCTGGGACCCGTTAAAAGAAAATTCGAGCTAGACGATGGTAGCCCCGATCTTCAGCCACCAGCGAAGAGGACCTCTAATTTAGTAATTTCAAATTCGCCTCGGTAAGAATAAAATTAATTTCATTATTTCTTATGGAACTAGATTATACGTACATTTTACAATTGAAATATAAAAAAATTGATAAATTTTGTTTCATTATTTTATTTTGTTATGTTACGTTGTACTAAATTATATCGAAAACATATTTTTTATTCGAATGGTTATATTTTGATTTGTTGTACGTAAACGTTCGCAGACTGGAAGCGATATCGAGTCCCTTGCCGGGCACGATAAGTTCAGCTGGAACTCCGGAGTCGCTTTCGAGCGTAGATTCACCTAGTTTTTCCTTCAGGCCGGTGGATAGTCCTTCGCCGTGCCGTATAGTCGGGAACGGAGACGAGCCCATGTTGGAAACATGTGAGGAGGCGAAACCACCGACGGAACAAGCCGAGCAAGTCAGACAGAGCAACCACAGGTGAACATGCTCAAACGCATTTTCACTTATTTGTGAGCAGAAAAAAATCGACTGCGTTTCTGCGATCGAAAAAAAAGAAGTGAGAAAAAAAACGAGGAACGATGTTTTTTCGTATTTCTCAACTTCGCACGGAATTAATCGTTTCTCGTTCAACACTCTTGACTCTCCTTTCCTCATCGAACGCTGATGCACTTTGAGAAAGATTCTACGATTCTAGGAATTTGGCGAATTGATGCACACGTGAACGAAATTTCGAGAATGCCTCGAATTCGATGTGAAATATTGTGTTTTTACAGTACACTACGGCCTCGAACACTCTTTTTATCTCGACATCATTTTTTACAACGACCCTCCGAGGCTCGTACTTACAACTAGTCTTTTTCGTTTGCTCGATAAATTACGGATTTTAAAACGCCGTGCTACGATACATTGCCAATATCGTATATTATCGGTGTTACTTTTATCCAAATCGAATCAACATCACGACCTACGATAATCAGGACCTAGACCGGATCGCTCTCACGCTATGTCTAAATCGAGTTTTCAGTGCTCGACGAGAACAGTGTGAGCTTTATAAACTTTATGAGTATTATTCGACAATCGGCAGAACTTTGAGCGATTCGGATTTAATTCTAGAAAAGCACAATATTATCTCCGTCGTGATTCATTCGTTTCTAATCGCTCCGTTATATTCACGCTTACCGACATTTACAATCATATTTCCCTTCTCTTTATTGTGATTATTATCTCGGCAGCAAATATTACCGAAAGATCAGAAAGATATAGAATGAACATGTATATAGACACTTCCAATTATTTTATCCTCCCAAAATTGTAATGATATCGTAAACAAGTAACATCATTTTTTGCCGTTCCAAGACGCAAGTTGCAAGAGTGGGATGTATAATAGCTTCGACCAATAATGACGAGATTTGAGTGTGCTCGACACCAAAGTACAATGAAAGTCATCCTGGAAGTTTCATTCCGAGCTCTTGTTCCATCATATATATTGTCGTCATTTTGTTTTATTGTTTGTAAATACCGCGATATCGACAACCTCTTAGATCAGTGTATATATTTTTTTGTAAACGACGTCGCGATTCGTATGTTTTTCTAGGAAGAAATTCACTTTCGGCTTTCAGTCATCAAATTTCAAGAACAATAATTATGAACGTTCAATGTTATTTTGTGCGTTCTTATCTCTTTTGCTTGCACTTTCAAAAAATAATCTACTTTTATAAAAAAATTTGAAACCTTGCACTGGTCTGATATTGCTATATTTTTCATAACATTGAAAAATAAGAAAAGGAAGAAGAAAATAAATTGTCGATTAACGAAATTTTTAAACGATCGAACATGAATGCCCGACATCGAGTGGTTTACGCTTCCTGCTCCTAAGACTGAAATTGATGTTTCCGATCGAAGCATCACGTTTAATTAAATTTGTCTCTTCCACGAAAGAAAAAGTGACGCGAGCTGAAAAAAACTGAGAACCGAACGACGTGCGATACGTCGAGAATTTTACGCTTTCGTAAAATAATAGTAATAATAATATTAATAAATAATAAAATAACAATACAAACTACAGGATCTGTGTTCTTCTGTGGAACTTTCCACTGTGTAATTTTCAAGAAATATTTGATAGATTAAGTACAAAGACATAACCCACCCAACCCTAAAAACTCCGATAAATTATTCATCGGGATGAGTTGATAGTGTAATGTAACATAGAAAGTAATGAGATGGAAATTTTTTTCCGAGCTCTTACTCTGAAGCCGCATGTAATATAATTCAATAAATCTGTAAATTATTATTTTTGCTCCTTCTTATAAAAAATTAGCTTAACATCAAAGGTTATTAGGAATATAGCCGTGTAAGTAACCTTAGCGTTTGAGTGTAAAATAAAAGTTGTTGAATAAGTTAAAACGCTTCCAAATCTAAGCTCCGAACTGAGAAGTGTGCTAGAATACGTCAACATTTCTATCTCGAAAAATCAAAAAGAACTGAATGAAAAATGGAAAATAATGTGAAAGTCAGAAACGGAAAATTCGAGATCGCGACAGGTATATTGTCTTCTCTTCGAACCAAAGACCTTTTTTTAGTAATAAATAATATTTCCAAACGTGATTGTCAGCGAAAACTAGCATTGCTCGGATGAAAAATTGATTGAGTTTGCTCTCGATTATTATCCATATGTATTTTTAGTTATAATCTCGATATTTTTGAAACTCATTTCGATTTTTCACCCGAATAATGACGAATTTTGCGTGTCGTAGTTTTCGCGCGATAGTTCGTAAAGAGCGACCATATTTGTTCATCAGGGTTCTTCCAATATTAAGTAGGATATAGTAATATTATCGAAGAAATAAGGCACATATCAACGAGCATACGGAGCTCGCAAGATTAAAAGTTTTTCTAGTTGAATGCTGATGTCTGGCGAAATCTCGTAGGAATAAAGTTCAGGGACTTGTTAAGAGTTGAAACGAATGATTTTTGTATTACTGAAATAATAACTTCTACGTGTAATAAATAGTGAAAAAATCTGATCATTTTTTGTTAAAAATGAGAATAATGTCATGTAGATATGCAATCGAAAAATCTACTTGAAAATATTGTAAATCTCGTGTATTTTCAATTTATAACTTAATCTTTTTTCGTTTATGTGAATAATTTTTGTACTGCTTGTCCATCGTTTGCGAATTATCCACGTGTATAGCGAATACTGCTTTGCCATAAAGTCTTCCCTCTGAAAAACCGTAATATATAATTGATATGCATACTTTAGAAGTGAATAAAAAAAAATAAAATAAAAAGAGTTTAACTGACCAGCCTTTGACAAGAGGTATTTACACTGTCCGAGCACAGAGGCTTTAGCTTTTGTCTCATCCAAGCCAAACAAGGAAGCTCTGATTATGAAAATTAGGAAAACAAGTAGAGAAATATTGTTCCATCTTTGAAAACAAACAAAAAATTCGTTTCTATAAATATGTAGAAAAGGATACAGATTAATAATGTCATATGGACTCCTGAGTACGTTTACATTGGTTGCTCCACTCGATATAATCACATTCTGTAGAATTTAATTATAATGGATTAAAAAAAAAATACGTATGAGAATAATAGTATTTTATAGACAATAAAAATTTGTAACGAACAAGCAACACCTACCCTGCTTTTACCAAATATATGAAAGAGATGAGAATAGTGGAGAGTGTATTTTCTCGTTGACTCATCGACAACATCTGCATATTGTATTTCAAAGTGCACTCCTCTCTCGATAGCTTGAAAATAAAGTTTTCTACTAAACTTTAATCCAGGGTAATTTGATTTTATAGTCACCATATCAATATTTGCCTGAGCACAGGCAAACTGAAGCGCAGCTTGACTTTTTGGTATCACAGAGAATAAGTCGTAGTTTTTAAGGATCTGTGATTGAGCGAGTGAGTGCATTTTTAAACTATCACCAAAGGCGTAACTTATTCTGCTCAGTACTGTTAACTTTTTGGCAAATTCTTCCTTCAATTCAGAAACGTCGATCAATTCAGGAAGATTTGATTTTTGAACTTCTGCTCCTTTTTTCTTCTTTTTTTCATGTTCGAAAACAGATTCGTCCACAGTTTGATTTATTGCGACAGTTTCGTATCCTACTGTATAAAAAACAAAAACATCAATTTTTAAAGTGTCAGGTTTTTGTAATTTTTTTGAGACTGATGAAAATGATGAATATATTTAACCTACATTCGATTAACCTTAATAGAATTTGACGTAGTATTTTCGGATCGCTGGAATTTATACATAAATCACAAAATCCTGTGGACGATGGCATATTTATTTATACTCGGGCACACTTATTTCCATTTGTAAACAACAAAAGTTAACTGCATCGTTGCATCCTAACCTCACTGATTGACACCACGGTCTAGAAAGTGAGGTTAAGCATCGTGGGCATATATGTATGTATATCACATGTATACATATACGACGTATTGCATAACGGACGCATGCGCTTTATTGTTCCAAAATGCATCACACACGTTCGGAGAACTTCGAAACTTTTCGGCTTTTTTCGTAAAATTAAAAAATCTGCACGATTATAAATTTATTGCAGAACGAATTTCATGTTCACGTTATTATATACATTCCTATAAATGAGCACCGATCCATCTTTCAGTCATTTCCTTGCAATACTCTATCTAATTCTACTTTCGAACCTTAATTTTTCGTATTATCTCTGAGTGTTTTTTAAGGCTAATAATAATAATAATTGTTCAATTTTACGGTTTCTGAGTGTATAATTTTTTTACAAAATCTCCAACAGTTGAATTAAATTTGTGTATAGTAAGTTTCAGCTGGAAGAGAGGTACAAAAAGGGATTGAAATAATAAAAGGTAAAGCCCTATGGCGCAGAATCCTTTTTTTTCGAGCCCCCTCCCGGAAGATTCAGCAAGGGATGCAGTCTCGTCGCTCGTGCTGTATACACATGAATAAAAGAGCACATGTATACAAATGTTAATGTTGTGTTGAGGGTGTTATAACTATAGTATACAATATTCCAGCGCCAATTCGCGTAACGTGTTCTTCGTATAGAATGGTGCAAGTGCATAGTAGATCGCTACTCACAGTATCTGCCGTTCCGACCATTTTTTTCGCAGGCCGTGTAAGAATCATCGTTATTATATTAAATCGAGGGTTAACTCATTATTCTAAACGACTATCGTAAGCTGTTTTAAAAATCGATCGCTAATACTCTTTTTTGTGACAAACCGAAAATTACGTTCGCTTTGCCACATTTTGTGCTAGTGTTTATGTTACGCGTCTCTTCTCTCTCCTTCGTTCGTCCTCTGTCTGTCCATCCTTCTCTCTCTCTCTCACTCTTCTGTTCCTCAACGGATGACGATCAATACACTCTGAACATTCGTGGTCTATCTCTCTTCATCTCTTTGCGATTTCCTTACGATAAAATCGTCCTTCTTGAGTTGCTTTTTACCGTCGCGGAGTTTCAGGTTTGAAGACTTTTTTTTCTTATGAAAAAAAAGAATGAGAATGTTTTCTCAATTCGATAGCTCGTAAATTTGTTAGTGACTGCGACAGTCTCGGTTTTAGCGTAGTCGAGGATCGTACGTCTCTATTTGTGATTTAAAAAATGTCAATTTTTTAATTTAATGTTAGATAGTATTATTTTTGTTTTCATAGATGTAAAATCGAATTCATTTTTATTTCGTAATTTTATTCCGTAATTAACATGAGCCTATTTTCTTCCTTTCGTTTCAAGGTCTCTGCCAAGTTCTGCAATGGAGGGCATGTGTAAGTTTTTTTCGTGATTCGTTATCATCAATTTATTCTGCATTTTAATAAAGTCGGATATAAATATTCATTCGTGGAAACTTGTCAATATTTTTCAAATATCTCATTGCGTGGAAATGTTTTTTTTTATTTTGATTACAATGTACATATTCATATTTTGTTTATTATTTTTAACACGCGCCAACACGTTCGTTTTGTTTCGTACCTGTATGTAAAGGTTTAAAAACAGCTGCTTCATTGACACACACGATACACATTTTTCTCCATCATCGTTTTTTAGTCGGAAAATAATTTTAAAAAATTTTTTGTTCGTTGGTGTTTTTTAAATTACTTAGTCAATGAAAAATGTATTACTTTGTTTAAAAAGACTAAAAATATAACGTTGAGCGATATCTTGAAATTATAAACTTTCATTGTCATTATTTTATTTATACAATTAGAGCAAAAAATGAATTAACAATTTTTCATGTGTTTTATGCATTTTTGTGGCGAATTTCGTATTCTGTTGGAAAGAGCTAAAAGAAGCTTCTTCTTTGATGCAATGAACATTTTTATAATTAATTTTATTATTACTTCTTTTTTAATCAAGAATAGTGCTTTTTTATATTTTTTGAACTTAGATCACGAATTCTCTTTTTTTTTAAAGGAAAAAGAATGTAAAATATAAGTATCATTATTTATGTTTTTTATAATTTTAATTTAACAAGATAAAGTTTATATTACATTACAGTCATAAAAAGATAATGATTCAATTACATATTTTCTCAATTACTCTCCACCAAAGGAGTGCTGTACTCTTGGCGGTAGTCGCGTCTATTTAATTATTACTCCATTTCTAGTCAAGAAGAGTGCTTTTTATGTATTTTTCGAATATCCGATGTATTTTGATTATGAAAATTCTCGTACATATTTTTTTATAGTTTTTGTTCAAGAAGCTAAAAGTATCCGATTTTTTAATGCTGTATGAATTTTATTCGTTACTTTGAATATTTACCTTCTTACTTTTATTCTTAAATATTATCTTACGAAATAAAAATCGCAAAGCGGTAACGATAGAATTGTTTTTTCAGTTGCTCTCCACCAAAGGAGTGCTGTACTCTTGGCTGTTGTTACGTCTATCCGCAGCCAAGTACAACAGTTTCAGACATGTTTGCATTCTTGATTTCGACCTACTGGTACTTATGGTCGGTAAAATACGAAGAAATAAATAAAAATGTTTGGTGGATTATTATTCGAAAATTTTTTTTTCACTTGTATTAATTTTGTATTTCAGGGTTGCTATTCTAGCAGGGCTTGCCCTCGCAGCCGCCTGTGGTTGGTGGATATGGGATCGACGGAGGTACCACGTCCCGGACGAGTGCAGCACTCCCGAGAGATCCTGTGGTTCTTATTATCCGCCTCCGCACTACAGTAGATGTAGCTCGTATACACAGGCCTTACCACCGCCTTATAATGAGGTGATTGTCCAATTCAACCTTATGCTTTTAATCATGATCGCATGGTGAAAAGTACCCTGAGGAAAAAATTGTTTTAATTTAATTGAAAATTGTTTTATATGTAGATGTATATTTGTGTACATTACATTAAAAAATTACTTTTAGCATGTTACATATAACGTCTTGTTTTTAGAAATTTTAGAAAATATTTATCTATGTACTATTTCAATATTCATCTATTTTAGAACGTATATTTTAAATATTCTTGAATTATTTCAATTATTAAATATTTCTACATTCTTAAACAAAATATTTTATAATTGAAATAAATATACAAAATAAACTTTCTAATAGATGAACATTGAAAAAGTCAAACGTTAAATATTTTCTAAAATGAAAATATAATTCAATATTGATAACTATATCATTAAATGGGAGATTTTTCAATTATTAGAACATGTTCAATCATTGGATCGTTTGTTTATGATTTTTAGATATTTCAATGTTCTTTTTTCATTGTGATCGAGATATGTAAAAAATGTATTTGGCTTGTCACAGGTAACGGCAAAGCCAGATTTGTATCCTCTGGTAATCGGCTACAACGAGGAAATTGGGAAAGGAACTTCAGGTTTTGTGATGCGATACTTTCGTACTCTGTCCCACGCGAGTACTCTCGATTCTGTCAGTTCGAGTTTTATGTGCAACGTTGTGAACGAGGCCAACACGATAATACCACCACCATATTCGTGCAACAACAGCCTCGATGGATTGTCGACAATGGGATGCGAGAGAGGAGAAATCGTTGGCGATGGCGGTTCGATTGTGTCTTTAGCGAATAATAGGACAGCCTCTGACATATCGAGTCTTGCAGCTCAATCACCGTGCTCGCCTCCCAGAGCTACTAGTCCGACCATAGAGGTCCGAATTTTACTTTTTTCTCTTACAAACTTTTTTTTAGCTTTTTATCAGTAGAGCCATTCAATTATTATTATTAAACTGTAGAATCATGCGCACTTAGAAACATTTGTTTAATTTTTTTTAAATTACAATCCAGATTTTTTAACTAAATAGATTTTTTTTGGAAAAATCGTTCTTGCAATTTTTTCTCGAATTTTAATTTTATAATATTGACATTTTTTTAACATATCAAATGGTAAAAAAGTATCTACAAGATGAAAGTATCTTTTTTATTATTATAATTTATTAACATAATTCAAAACGATGAAGATTAGTTGAAATTTCATTATTTTTGCATTAATAAATATTGTTTATTATATTTTACAGTTACGAGAGTTGCTTGACAAAATCCAACAGCTTCCCCAAGTGCCAAGTGAGCATAATTTACCATCGTCAGCTCACGTACGAAGTAGTCAAGAAAATCGGCCGAATAATTCGCACGTCCAACAGAGGCCTGTGAGTCTTGGAGAGTTCGCGTCGTCGCGAGGACGAAGAGCTGGTGGGAAAATGTACATGCCGTTGGGCCTGCCGAGCTCGCGGAACAAAACGAAACGTTGGCTTTCGCGCTCGGCTCCGACGACCCCATCGGGTACAATCCCCATGTCCCTTTTTCCAGGACAGAGCAGAAGGCCTTCCGAGACCGATAATAGCTACGGTCAACAATTCGTTCCCCTCCTCGCGGAACAAGACGAGAATGAAGTCGTCAGTACATTCGCTCAATCCGGACGCGGTTCCTCGCTCCCCGAACACGAGGAGGAACAATTATGACAGGATTCTTAATAATCCTTTTAACCTTGTTTACAAACGATCGTGAGATTTTTCGCGATCAAAAAAAATTGATATCCCGTTATCTCGAAAATCTAGGATTAAAAAGTTAGAAGTCATGAGAAAAGAAAGACACATCGGGCCCTTCTGACTTTTTATTTTCAGTCTCGAATGTTAAACGTTTTTAAGAATCAAGACTGCTAATTGTCAAGTCAATCTAGTCATTTTATTTTTTATTATTATTGAGAGAGGTAAGGAGAGAAAATATTTGTTTTTTTTTTAGATTTTTATGAAAATTTCATGGGTAACGACTCTGGTCACAAAACGGAATAAGGGAATGAAAAATTTGGCCTATTTTTTAGATTCAAAAAGTTACAAACAAGATCGGACGTAAAACGGATAAGATGTTGATATTTAACTCTAATCTTTTACTGCCTTCGGCGTTTAATCGTGTTAAATATTTTTCGGTGATAATAATTCCAGCGTTGACTTAATCGATAAGAATTGACGATTGATCTCGAATCTTTTGAACAAACAAGAACTTGCGCGTAGCTAATGAAACAGCGGAAAAACGATTTTAGATTTCTGTCTTCAAGAAGACTATCACGCAGCCACCGTGAAAACAGCGAATTAAAATTAATGCTTTTTAACAATGCTAATGGTCAGATAATTCATCGCAAAATGTAAGACTAACGTAAAAAAAAAAAAACGTCGTAAAATGCAAAATCCACGATCAGAGAGTGACAAGTTACAAATTCTGCAGACACTTTTGTTCACATTCATTCAATTTTTTTCACAACTTATTTGCATAAAAAAATGAATAATACGCGAACACTTAATTCAAGTCGCACCGTTGATCATTTTATTGTACATTTGAACAAGAAATTCGCAATCATCTAAAAAAAATGGGAATAAATAGAAAAATGTAGCATGTCGCCTCTGTCTTGGATTTAAATTAAATGGAATCATGAAGAAGCAAAAAATAGGAAAATATACATACGCAGCATCCATCCATAAAAATGGCCACCGAAAAAAAGGGCTCTCAAAATGGCAAAGGGTCCGAGACAATATACTATATATAAAAGTAATTGACAATGAGAAGAAGAGAGAATGGTTGTCGAACGCGATTAATTTGCGCAATGTACAATTTCAAGTCCGTCAGAATGTAGTACGCTAAGTTTTCGGCTAGAGAAGGTGAACCGCGAAAAAATAATTGATCGACGAACAAAATAACAACAAGATAGAGCGAACGAGCCCCATGTGCACAAACCATACCGTATTTCGATATATATATATATATATATTATACATAATAGTAATAGTTTTAATAATTGTGTATGGAATGCACGAAAGGTTCACGTTCCAATGATTCGAACATTATGTGTATAAATCTTAAGATGAAGCTCTTACATGGCAGTACGCACACCGTAAAATGTACTTATAAAAACTCGAATGGGTGTTGTAAGAATAGATAAATTGATGTAGCGAAGTGACGGAAGGATATGAAAGGAACAAACGAAATACCGAACAAAATAACAAAATTGTAAGTGCGACTCGTTTAACACAATATCATTCGCGTACACCACGTATTATCATGTATTTTTTCATGAAGTCTAATATTAATAAATTCAAGCTTTTATGAAATTTTTTTTCTCTTTTATATCTTCCAAACATAAGAGTATTTTTGTTTGAGGATTTTTGGTTATTGCACTAAATTTTGATTTTATTTGTAAACATTGGAATTTTTCATGACTGTGACCACAAAGGGAAGATAAGTGAAAATAGAAGGTAAGTTATCGTACAATGTAAAGAGTTGACCTTATTTTCTTTCCTGTATTTTTTCTAGATTCCCACTTAGCAGAGAAATTATTTATACACTGGTAAAATAGTGAGTATGAGTTTATTACGACGGTAATTAATGTGGTACAACAGTGGATTAATAAATATAATACTTCCAGTAAATGTGAATAAGTATGACATGCAGGACATACAAGAGGTAAGCTCGATGCTTGGATTACATTTCTCAGTTATAAAAAATGGTTCGTTAAAAAACATTGGACGTTTGTGATCTTCGGTAGCTTCCAGTAATTTATTATGTTTCTGAGTTCTTTTATTCGTAAATGATGCGTTACCTCATATACTAATTTACTGTGCTTTTAGTCTCGATTAAATGTTCCTTTATTCTCCATTGCACTCGAATTTAGATTTTGGCGGTACGTAAAAATGTTTTGTATCTCTCTAAAAAAGGTACTTATTGGTCGTGAGATTTCCTTGGATATTTTCTTGTACTGACTACAATTTTTTCTTTCCTTTTTTCTTAAGAGCAAGCAACAAATACATCTAACGACGGTAAAGCATTGGTTACGTGCTTTACATACATCAATATGTACAAAATTTGTTGGTCATCAATTGAAACAAATTTTAATTGCTATTATCTTTTCTACTTTCGAGACGAGAGCACGTTTTTTGTACCCTGCGAAAATATATCACATGTTCATAAAAATTAACTTATATTATTTTGTACAAATGATAGATAATGCCGATAATTTTGATTAATGTTAATACCGTGATAAAAAACACGAAACTATTACGAAATTCTTTCATCCGTTCGTTCCAAGAATACAAAATTTGTAGTACGAAACTAAAAAATATTCAGTTATCAAAATTTCGTTATAGCCAGCTTATACGATCAACTCGAATCGTTAAGTATTTTGTTAAGTCTTTGCGTATTTTTTCTCATTGTAACCAGTCATTATAATATATATATATTTATATACATATTCTCTAGCAGTATATATCGTTTGTGCGCGTATGATAATTACACCGATCGATAAATGTTAATAATTTACATATAAAAAGAGATTGAATCTTCGGTGACGACGGCAACAATTTCTGTATATCTTTCATCAGACCATATTTTTTTTCGAAAAATGAAGACTCTTTCACGCGAATCTCGATTTTTCGTTTAATTGAGCTATTTATTGACTCGAACTGTAGAATTAAACTTTCATGAAGTGCTTTCGAAATGGAAAAAAATGCCCTTTGATACTTTCATGTGTAAAAAAAATTTAAGCTATGCTCGTGTGATTATTGGCTCCACTAATGGCGCTAAAGAGTGCGGCGCTGTTTCTCTTAAAACTTCCAATCTGTTCATCAGGCCAAACAGACTCTCCAAGTAGCGATGACAAATTTTGACACAATTTTTGATAATTTTCACGCAATGCTTCCTGATACTCGTGCTGATCAGACGATATCAATTTGCTATTTATTTGCAGAGCTGTATAACAAATCTTGACGAATTCCCTGAAGGCAAAAATAAAAAAAAAATTACGATAAAAAAGTTGTACGATGAAATTAAAAAATGTCTGTATGATAGAAAAATATAATAATATATTCATAAATATATTCAATTATAATAATTTACCTGAATACATCTTTCAATTCTTCCACTTTGTCATCAGGATAATTTGAAGATGATGCAGGATCCAAGAAAGCCGAAGCATAAGCGAGTGGTCCTGCGTTAACCGTAACGCAAACGCTTCCTTGCAATCGTAATTGCAATTTTTTTACATCTGTTGGTGCTATGAGAGCAACATCTTCCAATTCTTGAACACGTTGTCTCATTTCATCGAGTGCCACTTCGATCGGACTGAGTTCTAGTATTCTCTTTTCTATCACGGGAATACGCTTTTTTATGTACGGGAACGAATATTTTGCTAAAAACATACAGTGACGATATTTAATTATTTTGAAATTATTATTAACCTCATTTAGTAAGGGGTGATAATGAAAGATAAGATAAAAAGTTTACTCGTGAGAATTGTTCTTCGTTTCCACTGGTCTTCCGGATTACCCCTCGCTTTTCCTTCCTTTGTGAAGGGGGTTTCGAACATGAAACAGGAAACATTGTGGTTGAGCTCGAATTCGGTCTGACGACTTTCCAATTCGTATTTCTCGAAGTAAGGCACAACGTGAGTAACTTGTACGTATGCCATTTTCGAGTCTAGTTCAGACACGTCGACAGGCACGGAGTCCATTATTATTTTTACGTTCTCGGAACCAAATTTCTCGGAATAAAGACGATAAAGTCTTTCGGAGTTTTCTGAGAGTGACGTAACTTTTGGCTCCTTGTAAATGTATTCTTGTCCATGTTCTTCCTCAAAATATGCCTAAAAATATATATATACAATGTGTATATAAGGCATCTACGAAAAAATGGTAAAATTGAGTAATAAAATCTGTTGATTTCATTTACCGAGCCGAAGAATGCAACTCTGTAAAATCTTCCAAGCAATCTTTTGCCAGTCTTTGTAACCTCAACGATTTTGTTACACGCTTGTGACAAATGCGTATAACAACTCGCCAAGGCTTGGTAATCCCTCTTGTTCTCGTAAATAGGAATAATGAGGCGATACAGATGTCCAAGCAATTCGTATCGTTCAGCTTTTTCCAGCATCTCGGCGCACGTCTCTAATTGCTCAAGAAGAAGGCCCTCGTTGTAGTGAATATCTTGAACCCCTGAACATTAAATTGCCATTTTTATCTCATGAAAATACATCAGCTGAGTTTTGAGTTTCCTCATTTTATTACATTGTAGAAACAAAACAAAGACACAACAAGATAACGAAACAGAAATCGAGAGTTATGACGAGAGACGAAAACAGGTTTTCGAACGATCCTACCTCAATAAAGCGGTAAATTTGTTTAGTGCAGTGCATGCGTTGTTAGTCCTTAGTCGTACGTAGGACATTGTGCAAAACATACAAATCTCACCGGCGTCAAGCTTGAGGCCTCGCTCGTCTCTTGATATGTTAGCCGATATGGCGGCAAACGCTTCCGCCCCCCAAGTATGCATTTTTCGCAATTTTAAATATTCGGCCATTAGCGCCGCGATGTGTAATTGGCAACAAGCAGCCTGTGTAAAAACAGTATATTCAATAATCACATTTAATTTTTTACATTTTTTGATCTACATTCAATTGAAGGATACGAAAGAATGAAATCAGTTTCTTTACCTCTGAAAAATTTCCATCTCTTGTGTGATTTCTCGCCATTGTCTCGAGCCAAGTGTGTCGAAGTTCCGGCGTACTCGCGTAAGAATTTGCTAAACTATGTTGCAGATCGACGAGCATCTCGGGATCGTTATTGTGCTCCCGCATTTGAGCGGTTGCCATTAAGACAGTCCTGATTCTTTTATTCAGATCTTTTACCTCGACTGGAAATCCGGTTCCCTTCATAACTTTGTCAGATGAGGCGTAGCTGTTTATCAGTGACAATGATTCTTGAAATCTCGAATTGTTTAGACCGATTACGTTCCCAAGCATTTGAGATACGGATATTATGACCTGATAACAAGAGAGTGAAGAAGAAATTGGTAACCGAAATACAACAAAAGAAACGGGAGAGAAGAAAATTCCGTTCAGGCTTGGAATCAAGATCAGATTTCACATGGCTCACCTGCAAATGGACTCTCGTTAATCCTTTCCTACTGGTGAATTCAAAATTGCTTCGCATAAGCAGATACAAAAGAGCGCAAGACTCCTGCCTGATCGAGCTCAGTTTACTGTTGCAGCAACGCAATAGCTCGTAACACAAACGCCCACAGAACACCGCGCTGCCTGTTCAGATAATATAGTAACTCATTGTGCAACTTGAGAAATATCAGATTATTTTTATGTGATGACAAATAAAGTACCTTGAAACAATGCGATCGAATAATTATTGAGGAACGCTCTTAGTCCAGCAAAAACGTGTCGAAGAAGAGTCTCGGACTGGCCGACTTGTAAGAATGATAGATAAATTGTAAAGAGCTTTTGCATCACTGGATTATCGCCATCACCGGCGAGAAGAATGTCCTATTAAAATTTTTCTTATTTATCATTATTTTCTTCATTTAATATATTTTCGATAACGAAATTATATTTCTTACCTTAAAATGAATACAAAAAAGACCGAGACAATCGAGGGATATAAGTCCTATTTCAGTAGCCATATTGGCTTCAAGGAGAGCTTGTTGAAATTTTCCACTTTCGTCCTCAACGAGACTCTCTCTCGCTACACTGTTGTGAGGTTGAAGAGTTCCGGTTGCTGGACTATCGGACGAGAAATCTGGTGGAGCCATCCTGGCCGGTAACGTCATAGCTTTCACAGTTCTCGGTTTTCCGCTTCCGTTCACTGTGTTTGTCGCGACTTGTCTCTTTCCAATGTACTTGAAATGATGCAAGCTCATTCTGAAGTAATTAGGAGTTTTTAGTATTCGAAATTCCATTCACAACTATTTTTTACTCATTAATTTTCATTGATTCTATATTTTTGATTGAATTCATTATACTCACTCTATGACCGTAAAAAAACTTAGAATCTCGGAATCTGAGCACTGCTGCCACCAGGCGATGATTTGATGATCGCCAAGATATTTTATAACGAATAAAAAGCAAAGAAGCAAATCTTTCATTTCGGAAGATTGAAGCTTGTCGCATCTCGGAGATGTTTGCGTCACGCTGAGGGATCTCGAATGTCCTGTGCGTTCCGCGCAACCGTTTTCTACCGGCTCACGGACAATAGTTGTCTCTTGAGAAACGTGAGAATGTGAAGTGCTCGACATTGTTGATGTTGTTGACTCGATGCTCGTGCAGGAATATCCATTGGCCATGCCCTGACCGGCGATCGCCGCAAAATACGTTGAATCTCGAAGCTGCATCGATGCTCTGACCGGTGACGAAGAATCCAGATGTAGTGTGAATCTGAAAAAATGATTTACTGTTCTCTAAATCTAAATAGATTTATCAGAGTTGCATGATGAATTTTTTGTTTACCGATTAATCGATTTTGGCGTGTCGGTTGCACTGACCGCAACATTTGACTCTTTATTCACGACGAAAGAATTACTGCTGGAAACTCTGTTGTCATGATTTTTTTCGGATTCCGTTCTATTATTTATTTCGTGAACGGATTGGAGGCGATGGAGATTCTCGAGCACAATTCCTAGCCAGGGAATGTAGATCGAAGCTATTCTGCTTAATTGTCCCTAAAAACATCGAGAAAGGAATTTATAAACATATGAATACATAAAAAATTTAAAAAATATATATTAAAGAAAAATAAAAACCTTATTTTGATATCTATCGTCGAGTTCGTGTTTGGCCAATAAGTCTCGTAGTGTAATAATTGCGACTTTTCGTATCTGTACGACTTCGTTCAAGGATGTTTTGACCTCTTGCAGGAGGAGACCGACTAGAAAATGGTGTTTGCAGAAATCTTGCGACAGGCAGTACTCGCTTATGTAATCTGAAAAACATTAAATATTGTAATTACGTGCACGATATGTGTTTGTAATCTCATTAAAATTCGGAGTGCTAATTTGAAATAGAACAAGACTGGTGAGACACGAAAAGTGCTAGAAAAACATTCAAAAGTGCCATTCTTCAAGAACACTATTGTTTGTATTTCTAAATGAAAAGACACGAATTATTAAAAATATTCTTAACAACGGGTAATGCATAAAAGACGATGAAATAGAGAAACAGCGTTAACATCGTGCGACAACGTACCATCACACTCTGTCTCTTGCTCGGTATCTTCGAGGCAAAGGCATAAAAGTGTTTGTTGTTATAATTCGATAACTTCGAATCAAAAGAAATGAAATATCTTTAAGGGCAAATTTACCTTTGCTCGTAACGCGAGTCTGCATCATTGGCAAGTTGAAGGAAACGTAATGTTCATGAGAGCAAATTATTTGCAGGAATGTGAATTTGAAGTCTTGCAAAGTTCGAGGATCACCGGGCGAGTAATTATCCACGTAACTCTTGATCAGGCGAAAAACAAAACCGCGATCCATCAAAGAGAGACATCTCTGAAAGGAAAAAAGACCATCAAAGTTTAGTTTCTCACAATTTTAAAATCGGAGGTGTACATTCTTTAAAATTAAGAATAATTACCTTCAAAAATTGTGCTAAACTTTTATTGAGTTCGTGCGTTTCAACTGGCATTTCTTTGTATTTGTTCATGAGGTAAGGAGTTATGACTTCCAAAAGATTTTGTATCTCGTTGTGATACTGTTGAGAAAATCGTTCGTTTCGATGCATCTGTACGAAAAAAAATTGCTTGAGCTCACATAAAAATAAGTACAATGTGTTTGGTCGAAACGAATACTCACTTTGATTCTTCCTGTCGTCAGCATGTGTTGAGCCATACTCTTTATCATTATCTCGAAGAAGAAAGTTGAATGGTGCATAAACTTATTGACGACGAGGAAATCGGTATTACTCGGCTGCAGCAGGGAAGGCAAATATTTCGCTAGTTGTTCGTGAACCGTCGTCCCGTTGTTCTTCAGATTTGGTGGAACGAAGACAAACTGCAAACAGAATTTTGATTTAAATAAATAAAATATTAAAAACAATTTGCTGCAAATGAAACTAAATTTTCAAACTTTATGCTTTTCCAAGTAGCAATTTTTTTCACCTTGACGTAAGCTTGTAATATTTCTTTTCGTCCTGCTTGATGAACGAGATTTATGATATGAATGAGAACCCTGATGATGTAGAGTCCAACTTCTTCGCTCGTGTTGCATGTCAAAAGAGCAAATAACTGGTTCAAAATTGTCGGAAGGAATGTTATTGCTGTAACCAACTGAATCGCGTGTGCAGCTTTAAGAATTTTGCAAGTCTCCATATCGGAAGGTACCGACGATGGTTTGGTATCCAAGATCCTCTCAGCGTGTACAAAGAAATTATGTAAATGCGGATCTCGCGTAAATACCGTAGATATCAACTGGAAAGAAACTGTGAAAATTTGACGTTGTCCGTCGATCCACGTAATGTCCGGACCAGCGTTCTGTAATCAATTAATAAATTAGCACAATTATGGTATAAAAGTTCACATACCGGATAATATAATTTTTACCCCTTTTCCCAATCCTAACGGTTGAATCGCAAGGTAACCTGCAGGTAAGTGAGTTGCAACGGGCAGTGTTTGGACATTTGCTTCCATGTCGACATTTAATCTGATAAGAAAATAACATTGCATATAGAAGTTGTAACTATATTATTAAACTTAACAATGTTGACTACCAACCTGCCCTTGTGCAAAAGCACGGCCCAAGAGTAACCAACACAATTCTCGACTCCGTTCTCTTTTTTCTTATTCATATCGCAACTTATGTGATAAAAAGAGAAAAGAAGATGGTGCTTTGCATGGAGTTTCGTCGGTAATCTCATTTTTATTTCTTCGTACCAAGAAGGAACTGCGTTGTGATGCAGAACCGCGCAATTCGCTCGGACGCAGAGCAACGAAGAACCAGGCTTTCCATAAATGCACTGGAAAATAATTCGTTTCAATATTATCGTAGATATTAACGGGAAAGACAATTAAGTTGATAAAAAATTAGTAGTGAAAAATTGATTCCATTTTTTACCCGTATTGGTTGAGCATCTTCGCCATCATCGTCTCTCAATTCGACGATGCAAGCGATATTTCTAGCTCTACTGAATATCTTCTGCGTATCAAAAATTAGCGATTGCGGATAGACGTATAAATGGTTGACGTAGGTCGTGTAAGGATGAACATCTTTTTCTGAAGAGCTTTCAAACTCGGCAATCTCAATCGTAGGCTTCGAAGTCGGTGGCAGTGGAAAAGGTTTCAGCGGAACCAGAGCAGTCGTCAAAGAATCTAAATAAAAAATGCGAATAAATTTCAATTAATAAATTAATAAAGAATCAATTGTTCTATCTGGATAAAAAAGCGAATAAAATCAATATGTAAATAAATAATTTTTTTTATTGAAATAAATAAAGCAAATAGAATGCAATAAATAAAAAAGTAATCGATTTTTTTCTTGACTTACTTTCCGGAAGTTCGGACAGCAGCTCGATATGCAATTTAAGCCATCCTGGTATAACGGTCAACTTGCTCAGTTTCTCGGGTCTGTGGAGATATTAAAATTAATAACCCGTTGCCAATTCAAAAATTAGCATACGATAATTAAAATTCTTCTTCACCTACTTTCTATATTCAGAGAGCAATTTTAGTATCTCGTCGTCTCGTATCTTGTTCCCTTCTTGTCTGTATATCGCTGGGAAGTCCGACGAGGTGTCAAGCTCGTTGCTGTACAGCCTGAAAAGCGGTCTTGCCGCCCAGGCGAACGGCATTCGATAATTCCCCAATCTGAAAATAAAAACACAAAAAAAATTCAACGAGACATGTAAAGAAAAAAAGTTTAAAAATAAAATAAAAATAAAACTAGTTGAATACTTCATAAAGATAGTGACAGTAAGAAGAAAAGCGTAAACGCATGAGTAAGATTAATAAAGTTTGATATTTTTGAGCGCACGATTAATTATAGACGTGTGTAAAGTTTCGTATTTTGTAAATATTCGGCTGACTAAGCGTACAAATCGGCTTTGCTCACGTTCAGATAAGATTATTTTAAAAACCTATTTAAAGGCATACCTCTGACAAGAGGCCCTGACTTGCTTGTGAACTTTGAGTCCCAATCGAGGATCCTTAGTAGCGCGCTGATAAGGCTCGGATGTTTGATAAATGCTGCCTTGAAGAATCTTCTCGATGCGCACGACGAGAAAAATGTCAGGGTGAGGATTGCTGACGCTAAAAATCGCTTGTTTGGGGTTTTGAAGCCAATGGGAAGGAATTCCTTTGAGTTCCTCAGGTAATTGGTCACTTTCGTTATCAGTAACAGCCCCAGCGGGGCTAAGCTCTCGCACCATATCCCTTACGGATTCGTGATTTACATCAAAATGAAAATTTTCGGACAATTTCCTTCCATTTCTTGCGTCGAAGAGACAGAGACTCGTGTGATAAGGCTCCACCTGACAAAGTGACTCCTTCTCGTCTATGGGAGCCTGCAAGCGGAATTTCAAGGCCTCACATTTGATAAATATCCTCTGACCGAATTGCTCCTTGTACGGATCGATGTTCGCTTCCGCAGAATTTCCGACCGGCGTTCTCGCGTGCGACGCGCCATGATAAAGTGTAAACAAGCGTTTTCGATTTTCTCGTCGAGAGAGAAGAATACTTGTGTCAGTTTCTCTGGAGTATTTTATCAGCTGGGGATTCATACTCTGCTCGAGGCCTTTTAAAGTGCCGTAAACCGGAAGCGGCTGCGGCGAGGGCGGTGGCGTGTTGCACGCCCGTTCTAGCGACGCGGCACGTTTTTCCTCCTGCTGTTTGTAATGTTGTAGAACCGAGGATAATTTTAGCAACCAATCTTGCATATCAGCTTCATTATCCGCGGCGAGAGTATAAGACTTTTGGGTTCCGCTCATTCTAAGCTCGAAGCAAAATCTTCCGCGTTTCGGATTTCTCACGACCTCTGTGCAAAAATCCATTACTATTGTCAATTTCGCCTCTCCTTTCTTCTCGTCTTTAAACAATTCGAGGATGTATGTGCCGTCGACTTCTTGCCTCAGATGACAGAAGCGCCTTTTGAACGACTTCGAACCAATGTTCACGAATATTCTATCCGTGCTCCCGATTTCAGGGCCCTTCATCAAATATCCCTCTTTCGTTATTCCATCGTTGCGTGCCAGATCCTCGTCCACTTGATCCACTTCAGTGTCGATTTCGTAAATTTCTTCTTTTAGAACATCCGCTTTAGGCAATCTACGAAATATTTCGATAAATATAAATTTTTGACATCATTGAAAATTGAAGAAGCAGGTTTATAAAATATTTTATCAATAAAATTTATTTCTAAAAATTTTCATGCAGTTAAAAATTAATAAAATATCCGAAATGTAAATTTATTTACTTTGGCAATTCTGTGTAAGTTCCCCCATAAGCTGAATATTTGTAATGAACAAGATTCCAATTTGAGGAATAACTTTTGAGACACTCTTTTGTGAGAAGAATTTCTCCTCCTTCGGATGACTCCAATATATTTTGAACAACTGGGACTGTTGTTCTGTGTCTCTTTGGCAGAACAACTTGCTGTAAAAAAAATTTAGAGGCTTCAAAATAATTCAAATTTGATAAAAAGACATATGAATGGCAATGAAATTCACAAAAGTATTTTGTTAGTTTTATTACAAAACCAACATAGAGGTACAAGTAGTTAAATAACCATAATAATTGTGATTGGTATATTAAAAATGTTGCAGAGTCAAGAAAATTTTACAAACTAAAAGTGGGAAATACAAAATTAATAACAATTGTGACACTTATCATCATTTCAAAATGCTTTAAATAAATCACTTTGCTGTAATTCTGGATGTTTTTGCAACCAAATTGAGTTCTTTGTCACAACAGCTTAATGTTGAACATAAGAAACAAATTTAATATTAAATTTAACCTGAAAAATTTAATTTGTGACAAAGTAGTTAAACAAATAATAAATTTCTTGCTGGAAATCAGAAGAATAAAAATTCAAAATTTTACAATATTTACTATGTTTGGAAAAATCTAAACGAAAACATAGATGTTTAAAAATAGTATCAGATTGGTATTAGTCTATTCTTGTATCTACAGAAACTATATCTTGAATCCTAAATAAGTAAATGTAGTGGTCACTTGAACCAATACAAATATACTCCAAGGAAATCCGGTTATTACCGCACTACTCTTATCTTGGCTGATAAGAAAAAACAAAAGGCGCATTTAACTTACAGAAATGTCATCCTGGGGATACAGCAATAGTTCACGCTGGGGATCATTTTGCAAGAGAGTTTTATTCTTGGAAACAAAACTCTCAAAGTCCAAAGGCTCAACAAGAAACGGTTTGTTCTAAAAAAATGTATTTATTCATGATACAAGTTTAATGAATTAAATGGATGAGTATGGAAGAGGGAGGAATGAGAGGTAATTGGAGATAAATTAGATGTCAATTACGCACTGCGTGAAAAACGTTCATGTATGGGTATCATTGCAAATTGATAAAAAAAATAAAACAAATAGAGGAGTAAGTAGAAAATTTATCATAAAAAAAGTAATTAGTAATAACATTATAAGAGAAATCACATTTATTAAAATATGATTTATATGGGTAAAAAAATAACAGTGCAAAAAATTTTCCAGCCAGTTATTAATTGAGTATATATAATGAAAAAAACGTGTCAAATCAGTTTTTATCCGACGATCGTAATTTATTGTTATTCGTGTGTCATAAATATCTATTGAATTTTTCACACGAAACGATAAAGATTTTGTGACATCATTAGATAAGCTATTTTGTAAACATTATTATATTTGAGTAATGAGATTATTCATTAGTTCAGAGAGAGCAGGACAACTTTGTGTTGATCGTTTTATTTTTGTTTTTTAAATAAATACCGAAAATAGTGCAGTAGTAAATGTTTGAAGATACCTGTACGGTGCTCTCTCGTACGACTTGGGATACGGTTTCCCTCATTTGGGCAGCCATTCCCGGCTTGCCCAGGGCACGACTGAACTTTCTCTCGCTCATCTTTCACTGATGACATTCAATCATCATCATCTTTCACGAATAAATACACGGCTTGTAAACATCACGCACTCCCGGGACAACTACACACCCTGGCACCGAAAAATTTACGCCGTGCGGCCATCTTGCGGCGATACTAGAATTATACAAGTTTACCAGTAATCCAACAATAAAAAACTATATCTGGCAAAGATAAAAAATTTGTCAGCCGGACGCGCAAAGTTTTTCGTTTTAGGTTCTTCCTACACAGATTATGTAAACTTTTTTATACTATCTATGATTTTAAATGTTATTAGAGATGCGCGCATGTATTGCGGATGTTTAAATATTAAAATTGTTGAAATTAATCTTAATAGAGTGAAGTAAAGTATTCGAACTACGCGCGCAAAACGTTTTCAGCGTCGCAGTTTCAGTGGCGCGGTTTACAGTTTTCACAACTTCCGGTTTGCACCTCGTAAAAAATACCAATACCGCATGCATACTCGTAGTTGAACTCCGAAATATACATATCGCGAAGCTTCTGTCATTTGTAATCACGCTCAGAAAATGTTCAGTTATGAAAAAGTTGACTGTAGTTGACTCGGCTGATTGCGCGATTGTCAGTCATCGTCATTGGCTCGCCGCGGGCTCAATGCAGCAACAAAAAATAATGTTGGCTGCTCTCGCTTGATTCTTTTTTCTTCGCATATATACACTTTTTTTGCGAACTCGTCATCGATATCTTGTTGGGAACAAATTTTCGATTGCAATACGAAAAAACTTCTCACTTGAATAGATCAAAAAAAATTTTAAAAAAGCGTAATAAAAATTTCGTTTATTTCCATCACCTGATTGAGATAAATTGAGAGATCTTTGAACGTTTTATTATCATTGTTATCTCAATTGTACGTACGTTGTCACAATGTGATTTAATTAAGAAAGACGATTTTGTGCCCGGGGAAGTGTAGTGCAGCGACCTGTTTCCATTCTCAAAAATTTACTACACGGAAATATTTGACTGGGAACTCGAACTTTCTCTAAAAATTGATCTTTGAAACACGAACACTTGAGTTTCGATTTCTGGCTGACGAATCGAGGAAAACGAAAACCTGACTATCATAAAAAGAGACTAAAAATAATAGACTATTATGGATGACGAACTTGAGGATAAAGTGTTGTATCAGGTGATTACTTTGTAAATTTCGTCTATTTGCACACTTTTTACGTAGTACGGTTAGAAAATACTTGAACGTCGTTTTTGGAGAGAATCCAAATATTGACTCTACCTCGCGGTTGTCGTTTCTGACTAAAAATTTTTTTTTTTGTTTTTCCTAGCAGACGATTATTAGACAGTGATTTGGCACGAGCTTTTATTATTTTCGACGTCTTTGTTGAACTTGTTTTTTTAAAGTAAAAAAAAATATATATTAAACCATAAAGTGTTTTGGAGTAGAAAATGAGAATTTGTTTTTTTGGCTATAGTTTCTTGTTTATGAATAAAATGAAAACAAACGGTGGGTGGTTTTATGCGTAAAATGAAAATTTGTTTTTCTTGGCAGACTTGCGTGTCACACATGAAGCTCATGTCAAAGTTTGCCGTCGGCATACCGACTGGCCTGACTGCTGGGGTCAACACGCCTTTTGGCTATTTTTGGCGTATGATCAGATCTTACGCCCTCAAACCAGAAATATTGGTCTGTGGTGCCCTGGTAGTCGTTATGCTCTTCTATCTTCAGGCAGTTGACGTTTGGAGCAGAACACTTCTTACCAGGATACAATACACTTTTGGAAGAACGACTTCCAAGGTAAAGAAACAGAGTTTCACAACTCAACACATTTTTTTTTAAATTTCATGCAATCTTGACCAATCATAATTTGAAAAATTTAGCGTACAAAAAAGTGAATTAAAATTAATATAAAAGATTCTTCTAGTTTCTAGTAAACAATGCTGTTAACGGCGGAGACAAGATCAGCTGGGAGCTCAAACAAGGCTATGTTGCTGCTTATGCAGTACAGGGACATAGAGCTCACATGGAAGATCGATTTGTCATAAACGATGATATCAATGACACTGGAGTTTCTGTTTTTGCCGTATTTGATGGGCATGGTGGAGAGGTCAGTGAAAAATTTTATTTTTTCTATTATACTTACTAATATTTATTATGTCTCTTAAATCGTGACAGCTGTCAAATTGATTTCTTTTGTTTACTTTTGTAAACCTTATCTATTGTTCATATTTAACGATTTACAGAAAATGTTTTTATTCCTCATTTTTCCATTCACGTTTTTCATACTATTACTTTCATTACATTATGTTGATTATAAATAAATGATTATTTGTACTATTTGAACAATGGATATTAATATGTTTTATTTACTTCTGGTACAAACTGTTCTTTATTAAAGTTATTTTTTTGAAAAATTTTTATGTATATTCTAAAAATTGCAGATTCAAAAACTGGAGGTGAATTCGTTTCTTCATAAATTGTAATTGTAAATCGTATTTTAGATGAATAAAAATCTGTTGTGGGAATGAGTAAATAGGAAGAAATAGATTCCAGTTTGCAAGTGAAAAATGAGAACAATTGTAGAACACACGAGAATATTTAGACATGAAAATGTAGGTTACTACTTAGTTCGGTCGGCTTCAATCTATTTTGGGATATTTTCGTTGGATGAATGTATACTCGAATATATAAATATACGTGCAGAAAAATAGCAATATACATAATCACTCCGTTTGTATTAGAGAGTTTAAAATGAAAGATAACCGAAGCACAAAACACAGTAATTAAAAAATGTTTACTGTAAATTTGGTCACTCTGCAACCAAAAAGTAATTCACACGTGTCAAAGAATTTTTTTTTTTCGTAGAGTTATTGATTTTTCGGATCAAGTTCGAATGAAACAACGAATTAGACGTTGAACGGAACTGAATTACTCTGTTTACATTTACGGATTTTTTTGCAGTTTGCAGCAAATTATGCGAGGGACATTCTCATGCCGAACATCAACAAAAAAGTCGTCGAGCTAAAGGACATGATCGCTGGTAAAACACCCTCAAAATCGCCTTCCGAAAATCAGGAAGAGAACGTCGAACCTGAATCAACAAAAGAAAAACCTGTCGAGGTTTCCATGGACAGAAAAAAATCTTTTCGCAAAACAGTCAGTACTTCGGATGATTACGTGAAGAAGAGCCAAGGAGTTACCGACCCGGAGCTTTTGAACAAATTAGACAGCCTGCCTCGACCTATAACGCGAGAAGTATGAAGATATAAATTTCATATAAGTTTATATATTGTACCGGCGTAAAACAATAAAGTTTTTCATCTTTTAATATATAATTTTCAATAAAATAATATAAATTATTCTAAATTAGGTAAGACCTACAAGACCGGATGAGAAAGTTACTCGCAAAGTAAATATCTCGAGCTACATAGAGAATCAAAAAATAAACTACGGTAGGCTTCTTACGGACGAGGTTCTGGCAGTGGACAGGCTGCTCGTGGATGCGGCAAAAAAGAACATGGACGTGGCCGGAACGACGGCATTGATCGCATTGTTAGAAGACAACAAATTGATCGTAGCGAACGTCGGCGACTCTCGAGGCGTGATGTGTGACAACAAGGGAAACGCGATTCCTCTTTCATTCGATCATAAGCCTCAACAGCAGAGAGAAAGGCAGAGGATCAACAAAGCCGGAGGACTTGTTACGTTCAATGGAGTTTGGCGAGTCGCTGGGATTCTCGCTACTTCAAGAGCACTCGGAGATTATCCTCTGAAAGATAAAAAGCTAGTTATTGCTGAACCGGACATTCTAACGTTCGATCTTACCGATCACAATCCCATGTTTCTGATCCTCGCTTCGGATGGGCTCTGGGATACTTTTACCAACGAGGAGGCCGTGGCTTTCATTAAAGAACGCATCAATGAGCCTCATTACGGAGCCAAAAGTATCACTTTGCAGAGTTATTACAGGTATTCGTTATACACATGATATGAACAATTTTTTATTAAATTACCGTCTTAAATGTAAAAACATTAAAATCGGAAAATTTCAGAGGGTCTCTGGACAACATCACTGTTGTCGTGATAAATTTGAAAGATCGAAAATACGGCATATCAACGATGGAAAGGAGCGAGTAAATCAACGACTGAAAATGTGAGAGATTGAGAGAGAGAGAGAGAGAGAGAGCGAGAAAGAGAGAGAGAGAGAACGAAAGAGCGTTACATTTTTTTATTCATTAATCCTGTGATCGAAAGTGATTTTCTCTAGTCACGATCCTTGTTAAGGACTTCGGATTTTATCGGACATCTTAAAATGAGAGTTGTTATTTTACCTATTATCTCTATGAAAATATTTATGTGTATACTATATACATGTATATTTTTCATTGTTATTTTGGCAAAAGTAGAGACTAATCGAATATTTTTTCGTCTCGAATATTTAGCCAATTACGTCATTAAGATTAGATAGAAAATCTAGGTAGATGTAAATAATGAAACAGTTTTCTCATAAATTTCAAAATTGAAAGTAAATCAAGCCGTAATTTTCGAGCATTAAATTAATGAAGTTCAGAAGTTATTACTGTATTATGATCAAGTTTTTTGCGTCTGAGAACGATGATCCCGAAGTTCCTAATTACATATTCTGAATATTTACGGTGTAACCGTAAATAAGTCGTAATTCTGTCACTCGATTTAAAACAATAATAAAATAAGAATCTAGAAAACAATGGAATGTCTTTTTTTCGTTTATTCGCGCTTTGAGATCGTAACGAATGAAATTCCCTAGACGAAGATGCGCGCGCATCTTTCCACACAAGAGGTGAGGTTACTTCCGTTTGGACAGAGGGCGCGGCAGTCATTGCTACGATTGAGTACATCCGGCGTCCATTTTCTTTTTGCCATCCGTGTCGTGTTACAAGAAACTTCGATCTTTTTTGCGTTTATTTCGCCCCGGCGTGCTCCAAAATTTGCCACTTCGTCGGAGGCACGCGTGAGGCGAGACATCGGGAAAATTACTCACTTGACGAATCACTGGGAAGCGAAAGAAAAGACACACTGAGACACAAACACTAAAAAAAACAGAGAAAACATTTCCCATTCGCTGTACGTTCGCAATCGCTCGAAATTTTTTTTATATAGTCAAGAAAAATTGAATCACAAAACACAATATTGAAAAAATCACTCGTCGTGTGCTAAATGCGTGGCGTTTCAGAAAGCTCGCCAAATCGCACAATGGCGGAGGATTTGGATGTCGAGGCGATGCTGGAGGCGCCCTACAAAAAAGGGGTAAGCGATAGCTTCATTTTATCTCACCTTTCCATATTACGATCGATAAAAACTCCGAGATATTCGGGATCGCGTTCTCTCTTTTCGTTCCTTTGATTATATCTATTTTCCGATGAAAAAAAGCTAGAGAGAGAGAGAGAGCGGTGGCCACGAAAAAGAGCTTCGTTCCATTGTAATAAAAAAAAGAAAGAAAAAAATGCTTGCACGAGGCCGCGATGCCCTGGCAGTGGCTTATACACGTAGCTATGTACACGGAAGCGCAACGTGTCGCGTTTTTTCGACGACACGAGAATCCTGATAAAGTCCGCAATTATATATACATATATCTATATATATTTGCTGGCGATCTCAACGAGCACGTACACGACTTATTAAAAAAAAAAGTATTTCAAACATTTATAAAAAGAAAATAGCAAAAAAAAAAAAAATTGCAAAACAAAACAATTAGAATGATTATTCTGTAGCTACCTGCTATTGATCAATACCTCCATTTTCTGTACTTATAGATGATACGTAAACATGTACCCTCGCGCTCGTACGATGTTCTACAGCGAGTTCCTAGAATGCACTTGAACACGAGGTACTAAGAACAGCCATCACTATCATCATTTCTTTCATTTTTTTATATTTATTTTCTAAAGTGTGTATATACATATATGTGTATATATATCTATATGTAAATAGGAGAGTCCGTATTTCACGTATTTACCATTGGCTATCGAGGGAATGATTAACATGAATTTATTGGGAGCATTTTGAGTCATCGACAATTCATACGGACCAGGAGACTTTTTTCTCTAAAGCGATCTTGCGGATTTTATCTTGCTCCGTTTTTAAACCTTGGAACATGGACTATTTTTAGAGGTTCTCTGATATACATTATCACGGGAGTTCACTGGCCTTCATACTTTAGAATTTTTTAATCAACAATTGTGATATTAACCTCGTAGAATATTTTTTTTTTATCAATTGTCCAAAATAATTTAATCTTTATTTTTGTAGAATTCTCTGCTCTTTTGGTAACTCTCCAGAATTTTTATGCAAGATTCCTATCAAAATTGTTATAAATTTTAAAAATGCAATAATTCGAAGTTTTCAAATTAGTGACAGAAGGCTCTGACAATAGATTTTAGAGAGATATATCAAACTTGATGTAATCAGGATTTCATAAATCTTGACTCACTAATTCTCAGGATTAACTTGGTTTGTCGATATTCTGGATCGCTAGCACGTATCCGACTAACAAAACTAGAAAATGAAAAAGAGTTTGCGTGCATGAATGTCGAGGTAGCGATCAAAAAATGGAAAAAGCTTCATTTGGATCGTGACACGGCGATACTGTAAAGAAAATCTTTTTTTATTTATGATTTTGTTTAAAGAAAGCGTTAGGAGAAAGTTAACGTAGAGTTAGGGCCATCACGTGTTTACTTAAAAACGTACTGTCTTTGACGAGGGCTCTCTTTTGCAGAAGAAAAAGGATGTGTGGTTGGCCATTGGTAGTTTAAGACCAAGGCATGCTCAACCCAAGATTGCAATGCTTTCCTAAAACCCGATAAGCGATTGGTAAGTTTGAGCGAGGTGCGTCGCGAGCAAGCGCGCGCTCTGAGCTCAGCCGTCTCACCCCAACAAAAACGAAATCAGACAAAAAACAACAACAAATATTAATAATCACAACCCTCAAGACTGAATATTCTAGATCTGAGACGAGAAGTTCGCGCTATCAACGGTCTTGAGCCACGACGGAATCGTTCGGATGAGAAAAAAAATATATATTCCATTTTACACAGAGTCGTTCTTGATATTGAAATGAAATAAAAAAAAAAGAGATTTTAAAAAAAGAACACTTGTTGAACGACGCACGAATCTCACTGTCTTTATTGTCATTACTAACGCCAAATGATTTGCTTTTTGTCCCCTTGTTCGCGCGTCCCTGCCACCTCGGCTGGCTGGCATTGGCATTCAACTGTTTGCTGTTCGTAGGAGCAGGACTCCTCATCCAAAGACAAAGCCACCAAGGAGAATGGGTCCAGCAGGAAATCCGGGTAAGCTCTATTTTTCGTCACATTTTAAAATATTTCCAATAATTGAAATCACAATTTCCCTTTGATTTTCAAAGAAATGTAAAAAAAAAAAATTCGGAAAAGACACACAATTTTTTACATAAAGAAAAAAAAATAACAGCCACTCTCAAGATACATTCTCTTTGTTATAGACACCATACTGTTAGTCTAAATGCCGCTTATTTTGATAATTCCAAAGGTTTATCCTGAATATATGGTGAGTATAATCGAGAAGCATCCATATTTTGTTTTTACAAAGTTGGAATGTTATTGTGAGAGGTGGTCTCAGAAAAAACAAGATAATTTTTAATATTTAGATATCTAACGTCAAATGGTATTGAGAAATGAAAATTTAACACGATACAACATTTATCAAATACTATAAAATATTCGAAAATTATATTAATTTACGTTGTATATTTTTAGGAAGAGCAAACATCGATCGCGAACTCGTTCGCGTTCCCGGGATCGTCGCGACAAGAGAGATCGTGATCGTGATCGGGACCGCGATCGCGACAGGGATCGTGACCGCGATCGTGATCGTGACCGCGATCGCGAACGTGATCGCGAGAGGAAACGCAAATCGCGTTCGCGGGAGAGACGCGACCGGAGTGAGAAGGATTCTGGGGAAAAGGATCGAGACAGGCGTGACAGAGATCGCGACAGGGACAGGGATCGTGACAGGGATCGAGATAGGGACAGGGACCGGGATCGACGAAGAAAAAGATCGCTTACGCCGATCGTCCTTCCGCGAGCTCGACCACCGTTCGGAAAAGGCGTCAGTCCACTTCGTCTGTAAGTACAAGAAAATCTTCCTTCGCCCTTTGTTATACATTTAAATTTTAATGTTTTTTTGTTTCATTTACAAATCATATTTATTTTTCGAATCCACAAATCCGAATAAAGTATATTTATTGACAGATTTGAAATTCGAAAATTTTTTTAGTTCAAATTACAAAATGCATAATTTTGACTAGACCCGGTACAAGAAACCAAATCTTGATGAACGGGGGATATGTTTATGCAATATAAACTCCAGTGCATGAGTTGGTTTACGTTTTTCACTTGAAACGTTGACTTTTGGTTTTGCACAAAACAGTCAAATTTCAATAATTTTTTATTTTTATATAGACTAAATATTTGTATGCTAACAATTTATTTCACTTTTAGTCGATCCGACGAGCTCACACCCGAGGAACGCGATGCTCGGACGGTTTTCTGCATGCAGCTGAGTCAGCGTATAAGAGCTCGTGATTTAGAAGAATTCTTTTCAAGTGTTGGAAAAGTCCAAGACGTCAGACTTATAACATGCAATAAAACGAGAAGATTCAAGGGAATTGCTTACGTTGAATTCAAGGATCCCGAAAGTGTCACACTCGTACGTTTTTTTTCTTTCGTATTTTTACGGAAAAGTGATATTTATTAAATTAAAAAAAAAATGTTTTTCCATTATGCCAGGCTCTTGGCCTTTCCGGTCAAAAATTATTAGGAATACCGATCGTAGTTCAACACACGCAAGCTGAAAAGAACCGAATGGGCAACTCGATGCCAAACCTGATGCCCAAAGGCCAAACAGGCCCTATGAGACTGTATGTTGGTTCTCTTCACTTTAACATCACAGAAGACATGTTGCGAGGCATTTTCGAACCTTTCGGAAAAATCGACAACATACAATTGATTATGGATCCGGAAACGGGTCGTAGTAAGGGTTACGGATTCCTAACTGTAAGTTCATCATTCATTCCTTTATATTTTTATGAATTTATACAAATTCCATATTGATATCGGAAATTTATTTTTTACCTGCAGTTCCGTAATGCTGATGACGCGAAAAAAGCTTTGGAGCAATTGAACGGTTTTGAACTGGCTGGACGACCGATGAAAGTTGGAAACGTAACTGAAAGAACGGATTTGATCCAAGGACCTTCGCTCCTCGATACCGACGAGCTCGATCGCAGTGGAATCGATCTTGGAGCCACTGGCCGTCTACAACTGATGTTTAAACTTGCAGAAGGAACTGGCCTTGAATTGCCACAAGCTGCAGCCAATGCGCTGAATATGGCACCTACAGTCGCCGCGCCTCAACCCGCTCCACAGGCCGCTCCACCAATCGCTACACAGTGCTTCATGCTTTCGAACATGTTCGATCCGTCCAAGTAAGATACTAGATTTTACATTACTTTTAATTACTATTAGTTACCAAGAGTTAACACTACCAGAACTTATTGAAATAAAATCTGCGAAGCATATAAATAAGTAGACCCAGTGAGATCAGAAATAAATCCTCTCATTGGTGGGAAAATATGCAAAAGAGAATAGCTCTGTCGTTCTTATACGCTGTAAAAATTTTTTTTCTACGGTGCAACGTCAAAGCCACAAAATTATTTCTGTAAAATATAATTTCGAAAAAAACATGTGATTTTAATATGTATTAAAAATTGAGATTAATTTTGAAGAACATCACAAAAGTTGCAAACAATTCAGTCAAAAATAATGATGATTGTTCTTTCAGTGAATCAAATCCAACGTGGGCAAAAGAGATTCGGGACGATGTTATTGAGGAGTGTAACAAGCACGGTGGAGTTTTGCACGTATACGTCGATCAGGCATCACCGCAGGGTAATGTCTACGTAAAATGTCCATCGATTGCAACGGCGGTAGCGGCGGTGAACTCGCTACACGGAAGATGGTTCGCAGGTCGCGTAATCACCGCGGCTTACGTGCCTCTCGTTAATTATCACTCACTATTTCCGGACGCAATGGCGGCACTGCAATTGCTGACGCCGAGCGCACCCAGACGCGGACTGTGATAGCAATAAAAGAACACTTGTCTTATAAGACAAACAGGATGAACTTTGCTCTTTCATTATTTGGTCGAGAAACCGGAGATCAATGACGATTTCCGGAGGACCATTTATTTCAAATATTTTACAGTTTCATTGTTTATGATCGTAATCAATCTTGAGAGGGATTTCTTTCTATTATGCGGGAGTTTCGCAGAATAAGAACGAATAAGATATTTGCGCATTCAGTGATAATAAACGCGGATGAGATTGAACGTTAGCATTTCGATAGCGCGTAACAGAATAATAAAGAGAAAACCCCGTATAGGAAGAAATAATAGGTTTGTTACATTTTTACAAAGCGTTTTTTCGAAATAACAGAACTGTGGTCTGCAGAAATAAAGAATAAAAACGTACGCGTTCGAGAGTATGTTCCCAAATTTCTCAAATACATTCGTTGTTTAATCGTCGTGTAGATCCAATATTTTTGTATCGTATCACATAATCACGACTTATCGTAGAAGTGTTTGTGCCTCTCATAAAGATCAACCTTTAAAAAATGTTAATAGAGAAAAGCATTCGTTACTTAGCTTGATGGCTATCAAGAAGATACTCCAAACGCTCGTCCAATTGCTCATCAACTTTTTGAGGCACGTATACCCGTATAAATTCTCAAATTTCATATTTCAATGCGAATATAGGAAATTGGTAAAAAATTGACAACTCTCGAAAGTGTGAAAATTCATTTTCTTGACACGACAATTTTTGTTTATGTATAATGTAATGTTATCTTTTCTCATTGAAAACTGCAGGTCACGAAAAAAAAGAAAAGAAATTCATATTCACGAGATACACTGATGTGAGAGAAAAACTTCTCCCTGTAATGCCCTGTATATAAGTTTTGTAAATTAACTCGAGTTAGATCGTAGTCTTTAATTCACTAATTCTAACGTAACGCTCGTATAGAGAGAAAACGAAAAAAATGATAAAAGTCAGAGATATGAGATGGATGTGAAAGTTAACGACGAGTGGAATAAGTGGACCTAATGTGATGGAATAAAAAAAAGCACACTCGATATGACTTCTGTATTTACATTTTTATTTATCGCGTGTCGAAATTTCACGTCATCCATTTGAGATCGGCACAAAGAGCTACGTGATCGCTAGGACAAACAACGGACGGAATCGCTTTATGGAGCGATAGTTCCTCGTTGCTGAGCATCGGTACAACTTGGGTGACTTCCAAGTTCTTCGTTTCGTAAAAAATGTAATCCAGGCAACCGGAAAATTCCACGGTGAAATTCGTGTATTGTGGAGTGCCACAGGCGCTCGCGAACGAAGAATCGTGTGTGAGCGACACATTTTGCACTTTTTGACTTTCGTCTGGAAAGAAACAATAATTCAACATTATTTTAAAAGGAGTGGAATGTAAGGAAATAAAGAAAGAAATGCAACTAACTTGAGGTCCAATCTTTGTGATTTTCTGGAACATGATTTGTCGTCATCAATTGATAAATGCCGCAGTCTGGAGTACTGTTGAAATCCCCACAAAGAACAACGTTAACGTTAGCTTCAGTTCCTTTGGAAATTCTTTTAGCTATTTCTTGACAATAGGTTAGAGCGTAAAATCCTTGAAGTAATCGAATGTGATCCGCGTCCGGTTGGAAGTAGAGATGCGTGTTTCCAACGACGAGAATTTCATTCTGATTTTCCTTTGATTTTAAAACGGTAACGAGGATTGTCGTATTTCTTCCAAGAAAGCGCTCCTTCACAGCCTCGTTGTCAATTTTCTGCCAGACTTCGAAAAATCCTTCCATCTCAATGTTTTGACTCATAACCCGAGATTCCGAAGAGATTTTCTCGAATCTTTGCTTGTCGTAAAAAGTCGCGACGCCCTCGACGAGGTCATCGCCTTTTCTGTTGAATACTCCATCGTAATTCAAGACCGAGAGGATCGGATAGAGATCGTTCGTGAAAACTTTGTGATCAACTTCCTGAAGGCAAATTATGTCGGAATGGTAACCGACTAATTCTTTGATGATTAGCTGCTTGCGATAAGCAATTGCCAGAGCGTAAGGTGGACAGTAAGGGAATAATACGTCTCTCGAGTAAGCCGTATTTGCGTAAACGTCGGCCAGGATATTGTAAGAAACAATACGAACGTCTTTTCCAGATAATTTTTTTTGTGTAAAAGAATGGCGAGTCTCGAAGGGACAAGCTCCTGGTCCAGCTTGAACTTCATTTTGGGATTCAGCTTCTACAACTGGTCCAATTTCATCTCCATTCGCTGGAAGTACTTTGAGCTTCAATCTGCAATTGATGGCTGACGTTGGTGGCGTATATAAATATCCGTGACTGATTTCCTTCCAAGAAGATTTGTAGGATTGCGAAGCATGTGTGGCCTCGGAACAATTTATATACCATGTAAATTGAGTCTTCGATTTATCAGTGTTGAATGTGTCAAACTCTTCAGGGTAAGTTGGAAATTGTGCCAGAATGCAATCTGGCAGAGAAATGTTTGTCACCCAGGGAATATTGAGCTTTAGTTTATAAGGTGTATCAAAAATTCTCAAAGTTACTGTGGAAGGGTTGTTTAGAACAGTTTCACAGAGTTCACTCAAATTTATTGCTTTGTTGTTTCTCAACAATTGAATGTTTCCTAGTTCAACATTATCCTGAGGGATCAATTCATCAATATCTTCTGCGTTCTTTGCTTTATTCCTCCTTTTCTTTTTTTTTGACAACACTTTATCCAAATTCACATCTATCCTTTTGAGAAAATTGCCAACGCTCTCCCGTGATCTTCGGTTCAGATTGAATAGCCGATCTACGTTGAGGTCTGAATTTATGTAACGGAAAGAGAACTGGAAGGTATCATCGCCCTTTTCGTATCTTAGGTACGCCTCATTCATGTTGTACACGTATTTTGGTTGATAAGAATGATTTTGCCGAAAATTGAAAATTCTGATAGACAATGAGCTCAATGATTTTCGTAGGTTAGAAGTATTATTCAAAATTCCAACTGACATTATAAACGAAAAGAAATTTATTTGAGATCTGTTCTTTTTCCAATCTATTCTATTTACTTTCAACTAACTTTATATGCAGAAAATTTATGGTAAACGCTTATTAACCATTTCGGAGCACTCTTGAAGTGAGGTTAGGTCTGCTTTGAACGAAATGAGGTTAAGTTCTTCTCGAGGTACACATGATTTAAATTTGCGCAGGATATACATACGTTTCTTTTATATTTTTTTTGGAGTTAATAACTTATAATGTATTTGAAAACTTTTATTTTCTACGATACACCGTTTTATTTCGCGTGAAAATATAGTAAAAATAGTATAAATAATCAAATACTCCTCGAAGGCATCGAGACACGCACACTTCAGAAGATTCGAAGTTGCGTGTGCGAAGTGACGACATACGACGATACGACATGCTACACCGCTACAACCGACACCGACACGGTTATAAAGTTGCTGATAATGTGTGTGATCAGAATTTTTCATATGTAATTTTCTTTATGAATTAAAAATTATGTTTCACTATTCGAGTTTACAAAAGTTAAATCTCTGACGCCGGATTTTCAAAGTGTGGAGATAAACGCACGAAATAGCATATGTATAAAAGTCATCCAAAAAGTTTTTGGATTACGTTAACTTCAAGTTTTTTTGCTGATGTTTGAGAGTTAAAAAATGAATGGAATACGGTATTTCGGTTTTCGTGGCTCGCACAAATTAAAATTCGATACTACAAGAAATTTAAACAACAAATTCTCATTCGTGAAATGTGTAAGCGGATCAATTTGTCGAAGTTTTCATAGATCCACGTTCAGCTGCAACAACAATAATGAACCTGTCACACAAATAGAAAAAATGAAAAGGGATTTGACTCAGGGTCCCGATCTCGTAGATTTCATTTCGTCCAGTACCAAAATCACTCAACAAGTACAAAAACCGGAAAAAATTCCGTATGTACACGACTTTACGGGCAACCGTTCAGGTTAGACTATTTTTCTTCATTTTATCTTCTTTGATATGCGGTTGTTATGTAAACATAATAGAATTTTTTTGTAATCAAAACTGTAATGGATTATTTTTTAATTAATGATTTTAGTGTATTTCGACATTTACGGTTGCCAAATGAATGTCAATGATATCGAAGTTGTATGGGCAATTTTGAAAGAAAATGGTTACAAAAGAGCCAAAGACATGCGTTCTGCAGATGTAGTTTTACTAATGACATGTTCCATTAGAGACGGCGCAGAAGCTAAAGTTTGGAATAAACTTGACTGCTTAAAAGGCATCAAGGCAAAGAAGAAAAAAAATTCCATGAAAATTGGTGTTCTTGGTAAGTAGTGGAGAAAAAATTTTTTTAGTAAATGAACAAATGATCTAACTTTACTAATTATTAACTATTTTTTCAGGGTGCATGGCTAAGCGTTTGAAAGATGAAATTTTTAAGCGCAACAGTGCAGTGGACCTTATCGTAGGTCCTGACAGTTATAAGGATCTTCCTCGTCTTTTGGCCAAAACTGATGACAATGAATCTGCCATCAATATTATGATGTCCATTGATGAGACTTATGCAGATGTTTTACCTGTTAGACTCAATGAGGACTCCAGCAGTGCCTTTGTGTAAGTCTCCTTTATGAAATAAATCAAATAAACCTGCAAAAAGGATTTTCATCATTTTTACATTTTTTGTTTTGTTGCAATTCTATATTTTTTAAAGTACAATCATGAGAGGTTGCGACAACATGTGTACATACTGCATAGTACCGTTTACTCGTGGAAAAGAAAGATCTCGACCAATAGAGAGTATTCTTGATGAAGTTCGGCAACTATCCGATCAAGGAGTGAAGGAAGTCACGCTCCTAGGACAAAACGTAAACAGCTACCGTGATCTCTCACAATCAAATTTCTATGTAAATAAGACGCCCACGAATTTAGCAAAGGGATTCAAAACAGTTTATAAAGATAAACTAGGCGGTCTTAGATTTAGCGATTTGCTGGACAAGGTTTCGCTCATAAATCCCGAAATACGTGTTAGGTTGGTCATTTTTTTTACAATTTTCCATTATTTTCATACATGAAATGTATTTTCTTAGTCTCGTTTATTTCCGTTCTCATTTATAGATTCACATCTCCACATCCCAAAGATTTTCCAGATGAGGTTTTGCATCTGATCGCCGAAAGACCGAACATTTGTCAGCAATTGCACTTACCTGCACAGAGTGGAAATTCTAATGTGCTGGAACGAATGCGACGAGGATACACGAGAGAGGCTTACCTCGAACTCGTTCAACATGTTCGAAGTATTATTCCCAACGTCTCTCTGTCCAGCGATTTTATCGCGGGATTTTGCGGCGAAACTGAAGAAGAATTTGATGATACTCTTTCTCTCATCGAGGCTGTTCAATACAACAAGGCGTATCTTTTTGCTTACAGTATGAGAGAGGTAAAACTTTTTCTTTTCCTTTTCGATTATCAAGCACAATTTTTAAGTATGTATTTTTGTTGTCAGAAAACAACAGCGCACCGTCGTCTTATCGACGATGTTGAGAATTCCGTGAAAAAGGAACGTCTGCAAAAACTGATAGATTTGTGTAAAATACAAGCGGAAAAGTTCAACAGACAGCAAATCGGTAGCCAACAGCTGGTTCTCATAGAAGGCGTAAGAAAATAGTTCAACGTTCGAAAAAATTTTTCTTTACGCAAATATTTGAAACTTTGTTATTTTTTTCATAGCACGGTCGAAAAACAGGTGAAACTCTGGTTGGTCGAAACGACGGAAATACTCGTGTTGTAATTCCGGAAGGGCCGACTGCAGCCAACAAATTCACAAGCGATTTGGAACCAATCAAAATCGGAGACTACGTTGTAGTACAAATTGACGAAGCCAATATGAATTCAATACTGGGAGTTCCTCTGTACCATTCTACTCTATCGGAGTACACATCGCAGTTAGAAGATCATGGGCAGCGTCGAGTGGAGTTGAGATAAGAATGGTGTTGAATTTTCCTCGATGAATCCATATTTCACGAGCTCCGGAGAAATAAATATAACAGCAATCTTTGTATATAAATATTGAGTTATATATGTATAGTACGTAATGTATTATTCACAGGAAATAAATAGTTGTCAATTACAAACTAAGTTATTCTTTGTTATTCCATTATTTTGTTCTTCGTTAGTTTGTTCTTTTTTACAGTATGGCAACGAGTGACGGATTCCTCGCGTCGTTACACGCAAGCCTCGTTCGTTAAGAATGTTCTTTTTCCGTGAGAGCGATACAATATTTACAAATTGTATAATTTGGACTATAGATCAGACGAGACTGGCCGTTCCAATATTTATGACGACGTTGTCGGTACCTCGCTCGTAAACCGTGAGATCGTGAACTCGCGGCTGTTCCAGAAGAGCGGCCAGTTGCTCGCCGTTTGGAAAATTCCCTTGTGATGCCGGAAGTATCACGTCACATTCCAGTTGACCTGACAAATTGTCAAATTACACATGCTCGAGTGAGTATTACAATTTTTTATACTTCTACTCAAAATATACGATTTATTTCATTAACTTGACGAATTTAAGCTACATACTTATATTTATTTATTTGTGACTAACGAAGTAAATTATATAAAAATTGTATTACCTGAGAGAGAAGGAGAAGCTCCCTTACTCGATCCATACATACGAGTACTGTAACCAGAATCGTTGTGAGCATCGTGGAGCGGGGGTGTGGGACTGTAGACGGCACTTCGCGATCTATAAGGCATTTTTGCAATCGAATCGTAGTGCTCGTTTTCTCCAACTCGAGAATTATGTTTCGAGATAACGCCGTTTATTTGCTTTATCGGAGGCGGTTCCGAATCGTCCTCAGCTTCACTGCTTTCGCTTTCGTTTTCTGCAAATAATTTTTCATTTGCTTTTAGTTTTGACAATATATTTCGAACAGTTTCGGACATTCGTAATTTTTGAAAAAACTATGAATTAACAAAGAGTTTTTTTATTTAAAAAAATAATTAACCCTGTCCTTCAGGATGCCATCCGTTACTCGCAATGCCTTGAGGTTGTACCCTTTGACCTTGCGAGGAGTGACTGTGATCGGGGCTGGTCGTCGGCTCGCTGCTGACGGAACGTGGACCTCGCCAACCGTTATGCATTCCTGGGACTTGTTGAAAGCGTTTTATCATCTCGTGAACGCTTCTCCGGCTTGGAGCCGTCCAAGATTCCGGATTCTCGTCATGGCTTTTACGACTATCTTCCTGACGGTTCTCGGACACTTGCTCATTACTCATTGATGTCTGTTATCGAAAAATCTCCATGAGTACGTTTCAATAAATTACGTCATATTATTGCACATACGTGCACCTTCTTAATTTTTTTGAAATTGAAAATTAAAAAAAAAAAGAATTTTAGTAATACCGCGGTCAAATATTCATAGAAAAAATGTTTCTTTGAACAAAAAATTGAGAGTAAGGAATTATTGTGATTGAATAATGAATAGTTAGATCCACGTATATGAACAAAAAATGTGTGTTCAATTAATTAGAGTACGTACTTGCTGATGAATAATTTGTTGTCGCAGACTGATAGTGGGCGATGCGGCTGCACCAAGAGGCGAAGTTCTGTCACGTCCGAGTACACCGTCGAAGGTTTCGTTGAGTCTGGGCACGTCGATCACGCGAAGTGGAGCCGTCGTTCTCGAGGATCCTGGCAGATCTCTCATGGACTCAGCGAGCCTTGGGATCGCTGGAATATCCAAATCTCCGAAGCTTCCTCGATGACCCGTTGTTTCTCCAGGAATCTCGAAACTCCTCTCGTGAGGTCTCTCGTCGAGAAGATCCTCGAGCGACCTGGCTCGCGTTGGTCTCTCCGTAGATCTGTTTCCAGGCTGTCTGTTAACCGGTCTCTCGGAGTGACGTCCTTGCCCTCCTCGAGAGATCCACCGACGTACGTGAGAATGTCTCTCCTCGCAATTGTTTCTCTCAACGGCTACGGACCTCGTCAGCTCGGATATCTGTCCGCGCGTACGTCTCTCGAGATTCGCGACTTTCAAGTCCAACCTCTCGTGAGCCTGGTCGATATGAGCCTTGAGCTCGGCCTTGTCACGCTCGAGTTTCGCCTCCATGTGACGGAAAAACGGAGCGCAGTAACACGTGTACCCAACTCCGACCGGCCCTTTGCGAATATTCCCCGCTAGATCGAGATAATATTGCTCGCCCCTGGCAAGGGGATCCGCCGGTAGAGAATCCAATCTCGGTTGAGGAAACGCTTCCGGATCGGGATAGTAATGGCAACCGTAAGGCGACCATTCTCTTCCCATTATCGCTTTTTCGAAATGAACTTTGTGCTGCTTTCCTCCCTTGTGTTTCTTCTTTTTATCTTTCTTTCCGTCCCGGCTACCGCTCGTTCCGCTTCCGGTTTTCTCTCGCTTCTTATCGCTCTTACCATTCGACTTCGATTCTTTCGACTCGCACAGCTTTCCTATGCAATCCGTTTTATCTCCTTCCTGATCCTCCTCCTCATCTCGGCTCTTCGAGCGCGTTCGACTCTTCGAACGAGATTTATTTATTATTTCCAGGATTTCTGAGAGATTCTTCCGACGCGCGATGTCCTTCGCTGTCTCGGACTGTTTGTTTCGCAACGATCGGTCACAACCAGCCTCCAGTAAAATTCTCGTCAGCTTTCGACGACCCATCGCTGCCGCTATGTGAAGAGCTGTGTCACCGTTCTAAAAAATATAATTATTTCAACTTTAAATATCAGATCTTTTCGGCTACAAAGTTACTTTATTTTTTATCGTTTTCTTTCTCATTTGATCCGGTATTGTTTATTAATTACGTTTTGTAGTCGATCATTTCGAGCTTTTTAGGATAAAACGATCGAATTCAATATACGTATAATTACCTTATTTTGCTCGGAAACTCTGCAGAGGGCAGAAATTAGAATTCGAGTGACTCCGGCGTGTCCGTAGCGGGCGGAAGTGTGAAGTGGTGTATCGCCATACTGAAACAAGTAAATAACGAAAATATATGAATTAGAATAAAAAATATTTTACAATTTGTGATAAAAATTTTTTAAAGATTTTAGGGAGAGATTTAATCTGTGATTCTAATCGATTCTCCGTTTTTATCATTATACAATGATGCATTGTGTGATTTAAGTACACGATTTGACGAATCAACTCGTTGAACGACAAATATTTGGCATGTAATACATATATGAAGCGAACAAAATTGAAGTTAAAGAGGAAATTGGAGTTAAAGTTGAAGGTTTAGAACTTCCTCATTTTATACGAATAATATTCTTGCAAAATACTCACGTTATTCTGCAGATCAGGATTACAGCCGGCTAGTAAAAGTTCTCGGCAGCTTTGATTGTGGCCGTTCTGACATGCCAGGTGAAGAGGCGCAAATCCAGCCAAGTTTCGAGCGTGAAGAGGAGCTCTCTGAGTTCCGAGGGCCCTCGCCAAAGCCGCGACTGTCCGGCTATAGCCTCTCCAGGAGGATTCATGAAGCGCTGAATTTCCATGCTAGAAACAATGAATATCCATAGATTAATAAAATTCCAAATTTATTGCCCTTGAAATACAAATTTCTGTTTTATACATTTAAAAAAAATGTAAGACCAAAATTTAATTTCGTTTTTTAATTTATTTATTCTAATTCATTTAATTAATCGCTTTCGACTAAAGAATTACTTAACTGTATGTCGTAAAAATAATAAGATAATATCAAATAAATAAATGAAAAATAAAGTTCAATTGAAAAACGTGTTTTTTTTTCTCTCGGCTAAAAATCAATTCAATATGTTCACTGCATTTATTTTTAATTTGTTCAAAGTGAAAAATTTGTTAATAGAGCGAAGGGTATTTTAATCCATTTACAATTGTTCAGTTTTTATTTTGGTTTTTTTGTTAGTTTTTTGTATTTCATTTTTCTACATATATTTATCTCTAGTTCAGTTCTGAATAAACGTATATAGAATGATTTTTCGTTTGAATAAAAGTGAAAAGATTTAGCATTCCAGTGGTCTCGATAGAGACGCGATCCGTCCGGAATCTTGTACAGATATGGATTGCAGTATATAAATCCAAGTAATATCAGAGAGGGTATTGCATGAATGTAAAATGTGAGAGAGGGCGGTGAGTGGTAGCCGAGCGCTCAAAGGGTTATCGTAGGCGGCACACCTTTTGTTCGTACGCGCCTCTCTCGTCTCTCTTCGCCCACGAGTTTTACTTCCTCTTTCCTCAATACAAATAACACCAGTTTCGCTTCTGCTATCATTTATTTACTATATGATAAATTTGCAATTTCTGCGCAAAATAAATAAAACAAAAATCATTTTTGTTTATGTTTTTGAATAATTTAAAAATGTGTTAATAAAATTCATTCAAGTATCTATATGTCAATCACGAGAGTTTTGATATTTACTTTTTTTTACTTTCAGTCATATTCTGAGATTTTTTCTAGAGTACAAAAAAGAGTCTATAAGTACGTGAGAGACAATAAATTTCTCAAAAAAAACAACATCAAAAAATGGGTATACAATTTAATAAAAGTAAAAATAAAAAATAAGATTTTTATTTGCAAAAAATTTTAAAAAGTGCTAATTCATTCAAATATTCACCAGTCACGAAACTTTTGTCATTTATTTCGTTTAGTTTCAGTCATAGTTTATTTTCTGGAATTCTAATGTGGTTCGAAGGTTGGCCCGATTCTGCACTTTTCTCGAGAGCATGAATAAAAAAAGGAGACTATATACGTGGGAGAAGATAAGTTTCAAGGAGCTGTTCGCGAGAAGAAAGAGAGAAACGCCAAATCGAGATCAGGTCGTCGTGGTCTTCGTCGAAGTCGTCGACGACGACGACGACAAGGCAAAAGGGGTCCTTGTCGACGCGGGCCATGAACCTCAAGATATCATCAACAACGTTGTCTATAGCACATTCGAGAAGTGTATTACACTCCAGCCTTTCTCTGGCCATCAATGTACAAGGTGTCTTCGAAATTAACGTTAACAATAAAAATAAATCGATCGAGAAGAAAACTACGAATTGAAAAGTGGTCGAATGATTTTCTATTTGAATAAATTATGTATAGATTTGTGCGAGGAATAAAAATTGAATTTTACGTATCACTTATTTAAAAGTCGAAAAATTGAAAATTTCGCGCGTCGTGTTTTCGTGAATAATATAATTTTAATCCTAATATTTTATTTGAAAATATATTCAAGTATTTAAAATAATAATATAATCTTCTAATTTATATATTTTTTTTATTATAAAAAAAATCTTGAATGATTGTAATGATGAATATTTTATTGTATAATTTATTTAAATTAATAATTATTGATATTCTCGTATGAAAACATATTTATAAAACAAAAGCGAAAGCACATGAAAAAATTACGAGCGTCTCATTGCTCTGTCTTATCAGACCCTGACTTTATTCACTGTCGAATGCTCCCAGAAACAGAACTTTTATTCTACTCCTGGGAGTATACAGGAAAGTGGAAAAACTCAGGCTCTGGTAAGACGAAACAATGAGCCACTCTTTAATTTTTTTTACGTACTTCTGTCTTTGTTTTATAAATACTTATTATACGAGGGCATTATAAATGATTCAAGATTTTTGATTCTTATACTGTTCCGTGAGTTTATGAGGGCGAAACTTTGAAATGAATGCAGCATGAAGGGTTCCGATCGCCGATATTAACTCGCAACGATATCCAGACACGATATAAGTTTAGGAATACGAGGATCACGACCGTTTCGAAGAAGGAACGAATGAGAAGTGAGGAAGGAGAGACGCTTCTGTCGCGTATGTTTGAGTGTACGTACGACGGTTCATTGACCACACTCGGAGAATGGGTGGAAGAGAGAAACCACTGGATAACGCTTTACCAGTAAAATACATATATGTATGTGTATACAATACATTCACAGAGAGAAAGAGAGAACGTTTTGCGGCGTTACAGTACAGAAAGACGTCTCTTGTAACCCCTTTATTCTCTCGTCCCTCATTTCTCTCTCTTTTCATTCTTTTTTTTTACTTGTTAGTCTCGTCCTATCCATTCTTATGGTCTCTCTTTCCTTTCTCCAAAGGTAATGTACACTTTTCTTTAGATTAAAATTGACAATAGCGAAAAAATGGTTTTATCAAAAATCTGAAATATTGTCCCATTTGAGCTTTTGAGTTCGCACAAAGATGCTTCTGTTTTTCTATAGATATCAATGAGATCGAAAACTTTTGATACAAGTTTGAAAGACATGTTGAAATATTTTCATTGACTTCGTATCGATAATTTCATTTAATTTTTGTTTGGAATTTTAGTAAAAACGTTTTAGCACAATATCAGATACTTTTTTGTAAAGATAAAAAAGGCAATATACGATTATTTAATACGGGAACTTAGAACAATACTGAAGGGTAACAGATTTTATCAAAAATATTTAATAAAAAATTGGAATAATTTATTTTGAAAACGATTCGAAAATGTCGCATGATCATCGGAACTTTTGCGTAATAAAATAGAAATAAAAATGATTTTTACAAGATCTCAATCGTTTCGAGAGGTTGCATCCACACTTTAGTATCTACGTGGGCAATATCAAAGTAGAAAATAACCACGAGGAACACAAGCGAGAACAAGCTCGCCAGAAGCCGAGGAACATACAAAGTTGAATCTTCGCTCTGTGGAAAACGAGGTCGTTAGAAGGGATCAGCGCTCTCGAGAGAGGAAGATAAAGAGAGAAAAAATGAAAAAAAGGAAATAAAGAAAAAAACAAGTTGCAGTCTTGAAAAGAGCGTTGTTAAACGAGATTCGACGACACGTGTTGTTATTTTCTTTTCTTCTTTCTCTCTCTTGCGAGAGATCGCGATTCGTTCTCTATCGATCGTCTCGTTTCCTGCTCCCTCGATGTACACAATTGCACATTGTATACACGTTTTGTTTGAAATCGTATACACACATAAACCTTTTAAGGATATTCCTTGTATTTTCTCCCAGAACCGGATATAGTAAATTCTCTCGCTTTCCTACATTATTTCCCCAGCTCGATCCTTGATGGAACCATTTCGATGATTGAACCACTTTTTCTCACTTTACATGCATTCAACATTTTTGTAAACAATTTTAAAAAAATTTCGTCGAGTTTTTTAGTCATACCGGCGTTTTTTTGATTACATAAGTCAGTTATTTTGGAATAATTGAAACTCGCCTTTTATCGGTAGTGTACTTTTAATGGGAAAATTGCATTTTTTTTGCTTACTAAACATATGTATACTTATGCGTTGGATTTTTTAAAAGACCGCGAAAGCGAACGATAAGGAAAGCCCAGAGTAAAGGAGGCTGTGGCTTCTGACTATCAATCATCGGAGCTAACGTCATTAATTTTAACATGTAATGTCTGTGTGAACGATGTACACGAGACGTTTCACAATGAAGAACGACAATTTGTCTACAATGACATTTTCAGATTTAGGTCGATGAGTCAAAATAAAATAACTTTTTATGATAATGTAAAAAATTTTTAGAATTCTTGAAAAGTAAATAAATTCAAATATAACTCAATATCTTTGACATTTTTTTAAGCCTTAATTAGCCAAAATTTATTTATACTTTAATAGGGTTCTATTCATAAAAATATAAAGAAAATAATGGTTGAAAAATAAAAAATTGTCCATTTTGTTTCATAATTTCTTGTGCCAAAAAGTCTCGGACTCGAATTCCTCGTTGAACGGTTCATTAATTTCAGAGTTAAAAATCGGAGCTTAATGCACACTTGCGTCATTGCTTATCTTTTTCGGTCTGTACTTTTTTAATGCATACGTAAAATAAATTTCTCATCAATATTTGTTTACTGAAAAATTTATAAATATACATAAGCATCAAATGTAGAAAATGAATAAGAATAACACAAAATTTCGGATTCATGAACGACAAAAAATGAAGTAAATTTGAAAATAATGAAGGATGAAGTAAGGTCCAAATCGTATCGTACGAACGAGACCGCGAGATATCTCGAGAGCAATAAAAGTTGTGTGTGTGAGAGAGATAGACGGGGTGATGCACACGCGGGACCGTTAATCTCTCGATGGTGATCTCTCGTTTTTCCTCCACCGTTCTCTCTCAAAAGGCTCCACGGAAGCTGGGAGCGAGCATGGAGGCCGAGAGCCACTCGCACCTTAGCAAATATGACAGCTTGGCCCACACATCGAGTTTATATACGCGCCATATACGCTCCCTTCACACGTGCAAATATAAATATACTCTCGAATGAATACGATAGTATATCACGCAGAGTATATCTCGTACCTTTACGTTCTCGAATTCTCCTATGTTAAATTGCGAATTGCCTGACCCAGACACCTTTCGTACATACGAACTTTATCATTTTTTATTTTATTTTTTATTTAAGGGCTTTTTCGAAATTTTCTGTAACAAAAGATTATTTTTATGCGGAATTGGGTACTGAAAATATAATTCCATAAAATTATCGAGGGACATACAGTATTAATGCAAGTAAAAGGTAAAAGTAATCCCTTAATCTTCAATCAAACACGGAGTGAATTTTTAAACTATTTTTTCGTATCTAAAATAATTTGAAACTGATTTTGTTATTTTTTGATGGCATATTGTATCAATTTCAAAATTTTATCTTTTTACTAAAAATCTTGGACTTACGAGAAAAAAAGTTCATAAGTTTATCGAGTGAAATGCAGGAGTATAAGTTACGGAAAAAGTATGCACTACGTGAACCTTCGAGCTATTTTTGTCGTATTTACACAAATTTTCAATTTTAACTATACGCAGGGGGATTGACGATCAAAGGATCGGAATATGAACTTTATTTTTCGTTAGCAACATTAATCCACGCCCGAAAAGAATAAGTCGGAACAAAAGGGGACAAGGAAAGATATAAATAAAAGATACGTCCGACGCATACTGTTCTCGTATGTGCAACGTAACATCCGCAAATTTCCTTATGCAGTTTTGCCCCGCAGCTGTTTGGCGTGCGGTATTCACATACCGAGTGTCCCTATTTTTCCAATTTTTATCCTTTCGAATTTATTCCCTATTGAGAAAACTTAAATAAAATATTTTCAAATAGGAAAAAAAATAATTGTAAATATTTTTGACATTCGTGCTCTGCAATATTAAATATTTTGAAGAATTATTTTCAATTTTAATTACTTTTTCTATTTGTAAAACAAAAATGTTAAAAAAATTATTCAAGGAATATACATATATTGATGGTCTTAGATATAAATTTAATTTTTTGTCGAAAACAATTTATAACTTTATACATTTTATTTTCAATTAAATAATTTTTTGTGCATTGACCAATTTGTTTCTCTATTTTTTTCAAGCTTTCTGGAAAATAAAAACCTAATTAAAAATAATTTTGAAGCTTTTTTTAAATTCACGCTCCATAATGTTAAAAATTTTTTGAAATTCTTTTCAATCTTATCAATTTATCATATATCAGAATGACTTTTTGCAAGGATTGTCCAATTTATATCTCTCGCTTTTTCATGGGAATATACAAATGTACAAATGTGTCAGAGGGAAAGAGAGAGTTAAAAAAATAACAAAAAAAGCCATATACCGCCCTCGCTACATCAACCACACAAATGCGCATGCAGGCACGTACATATTTATATGCGAAAGCGTATATACACGACGTGAATACGAAGAGCATAAATATTCTAGAGTCCGGTGCTCCAGGGCGAGTCCGTCCCGTGTTCTTTAGAAATACTCGAAAGAATTTTTTTCTGTCTCATTGCGTACAAAGCACCACTATTTTTTACCCAGACTTCTTCTTTAATTAAAAATGACCAAGTTAAAAAGCAAAAGAACCAAAGAAAAAAAATTCAAGAAAATATATTCTCAAATTGAAGATAAGAGTTAAAAATGGAGAGAGAGAGAGAAAAATCATGGAAAATAAATAGAAGTAAAAATGAAATAGAAACAAAATAAAAAAATCGAAGAAAATAATATGAACTAAAAAATGAACAACGAAGTAAAAAAGATGAATGCTTATTGCTCGAAGAAAACTTTTATTCCTTTATTGCCTCGACGTAAGTTGAGTTTATATAAGTTAGCATCGAAAAATATGTCTTCGAACGCGTCGAGCCTAATGAAATTGTAGTAATCTCGGGCTATGAAGAGATTACCGTCTTCGTGTGCCTTTCATCGTTTCTAGACTCACGTATTCGCATTTATGCACTCTCACACGCCTGGCAAGGCGCATAATTCTGCAAGTGCGTTCGTGTACGGCCAATCCTGATATTTATGAAGGCACGAGCAATATGAGCTTGAATCCTGTCTGACGTAATCTCAAACACGAGAATATTTTCTCTCTCTCTCTCTCTCTCTTTCTTTCGCTCACTGCTAAAAATTATGACGTTGAGCGTGGAAGTTATATTTTACGTTCGTTTGTAAAAAAATCGACACGAAGAGTACCGGAAATCTATTTCGACAGAACATTTCCATATTTTAGTTTTCAATTTTCATGCAAGAGATTCCGAACGTCAAATACATTTTTCCTCGAAATTCTTTTTCCTCAATAATATTACCAGCATAAGATTAGGCATTGACGAAACGTACAGTATACTTTGTCGATAAAATTGGGCCATAAAAACTCAAAGAGGAAATTAATCTTGCCAATCGATCGGGCTGGTAACGATATTTAATTTGAGCTTGAACGTTAGAGGCGAGCGGTATGTTAATGACGATGAGTACAAGCTCTCGGTTTTACGAGCGAGCAAACCCAGTCGATACCATATTCTCCTTTCGGTTTTTTTCATTCCACGGCTAATACGTTCGTAAATAAGCGTATGGGCAGATGCACGACTGTACTTTTAAAAGCTCAACGAGTACTTTTAACCATACGGTATTACGCTGCGAACAAACACCAGTACGAATCCTCTCTGATCATCATCATCACCATTTTTCATCGAGTGACAAAACACAAACATGCGTACGCGTACATGTTATTTTTTTTATCATTTTTAGTTGTTTTTTTCGTTCTCTCTTTCTCTCTTGCCCTTCGCAATATCGTTCTTCTCGCTTTAAGGTCGTATCGTAAATCACGAATTTATCCAGTTCGTTAACGAGACTCTTGCCGAGTAAGCAGAGAGGCTGCACGGATAGCCTTTTTTCGCCTGGGACCGAAAGAAAGGGAGAATAGAGCCGAAGACAGCAGATTCGCGAAGAGAAAATATTCCAAGTGTATATTTATACAAGTAAGATCATTTGCCAAGTAAGGAGGAGTACTGAGTACTTTACTCGTTCTCTCCCTCTCTCGCTCTCTCTATCGGTCGGAAGTTTCCTTTTTATCCATTTATTGATCGCAACCACCTCGTCAGGTACATAATTTTATTTTTGGTTTTTGAATGTTGCGCCGTAAGAAGATCAATTTGAAGGCTCGTTTCGAAGAGATGATGCAGGAAAAAAAGAGCTCGCGCACATGACAGAAGGCTCGATAAAGCTTGGCCATATGGTGGACCCATTATACGATCGGGAAAAACGCGATTGGTATCAAAAAAATGGAAGAGGGCTTCTCCGAGACGGGACGTTAAAAAATTTCCGTTCCAGCGAACGATAGAAGAATTAACTTTGAGCAAGAAGATAAACGAACGAGCTCTTGCAACGTGAAATTTTTTTCTTAATTAGGTCATTTCGGGCTTAATTAATCGGTACGAGACACGGAGACAATTTCCAGAGTTGGATAAAATTCTTGTGACGAGCTCGATTCGATTGCGTACTTATGTAAAAGGGAAAGTAGTTTGTTCGTCGTGTTTGTCATTTTTTTTAATGTCCTCGATATTTCATTTAAAAGAAAAGAACAAAAAGTCCATTAATGAGAAGAAGAAGACCGACTATAGCTTGTGAATGTTTCGCAGTTGACCCAGATCATTATAAAAAACAGTGCAAGAACAAAATGAAAAAAGTAGCAAGGGTGGAAAACTCTTTGGAACATGAAAGAATATTCGGAATGAGAGAATATTTTTGTCGGATTCGACATTTTTAGAGCATTCTCAATATTTCATTAAAAAGGTATGAAGTTTTTCGCATGATAACCCAGCAGAAAACTTTTTAAAAAAGTGAAAACCATGGAAGCGTTGAAAGACCGTCTGGAACGAGGAAAAATTTCCGGAGCGAGAGAATTTTCTTTCCCAGTTGCAAAATAGAATAATTTAGTCGGTAAAATCTCGATTCCCGAGCATTTATGAAGCATAACGAAAGGCAAAAAGTATCCAGGAGCGTTGCGGAGCCTTCCGAGGCGAAAGACTTCGAGTTATCTCCTCGTTGGAACGTGACGATACCGTGCGAGAGTCTGCTTTATACGGGAAAAAGAGATTTTAGTTCGCGGACGTGGCTAACTCACTCTCGAGAACGGGAAAATCGTTGCCTGAAAGAGAGATAGAGAGAGTGGATCGTTTCGTTGCAAAATGTGTATAAGGCCGCAGTGAGATATTCCTCGGTTTGCCATTAGTGCCCAGAGGGGTCAAACGCAAAGCTCTACAATTTAGCTTCCCTTTCTCTCTCTCTGACATTCGTACCCTTCATTTTCTCTATTCCCCGACTCTCCGTCATTCTTCTCGTATCTCCCGATACTTTACGATGAAACGCTCGCGCGTGTATTTCCCTCTTGAAAAATATTCGCCAGAGGCTCACTTTGACCGAGAAATTCTTCAATTAATGCAAAACGGAAAAAAACTTTGAAACAGAACGAATAGAAATTAAAAATAAAAAGTTTGCGAAAGAATTAGAGAGCGCAGTGCGATATAGTTTCCAAGCATGGATGTTGTTCCAGTGTCAGTGGGCTATTCCCGTATAATCAGCAAAAAGAAGACGCGAATGATCCGTAAGATGAGGAGAAGAAAAAATGAGAATGTTCACGGAAAGGGTGAAGACCGAATGAGATTGGTAATGAGGCCGTGATCTATTTAACCCAATTAAAAATATATCCCGCTGTGAGCCTGGCCATTTTCAATAGTCACGTTTCCAGACTCAATGTATCGTATATCTGTATACGCGTGTGAGTATACACAAAAGGTTTTCTCGTTACTCGAATCTACAAGCATCTCACTATGATCCACTAGCACCAGCTGCAGGTAAGACATCGATACGGGGTGTCCCACAAATTGACCTCAAAGGAAAGAAGGAAATACGAGATTCTTGATATGATTCGAAAAAGCTTAAGAAGTTATGCGTTAATATAGATAGTTATGACCAATCAACTTCATCAAAGTAAAACATCGGCGTACTCATCAAAACGCATGACGTTCATCGATTCAACTTCAAGATCTTCGATAACTGCTGTGAGGATTCCATTATGTTGAAAAAGATCCAAAGAGGTATATAAGTACTATATAGAGTTACTGTGAGTAAGACATCGGTAGCATAAATTGGTCTTGAAAAACGAAGAAATTATAAGATCACCGATATAATTCGGATTAGATAAGTCCGAGAAAGGTTTCCGATCAAGCTCGCTTATACTAAACCATTATGAATCATTAGCTGATCAAACTCATCAACGTAACGTGACTGGTATTATCGATACTTACGGCACTTGCGGATTAAACCTTAAAATCTTTGATACCGGACGATTCGATCGTGTTGAAAGAGGGCCAGAGAGGCACCATCTTCGGGACACCCTGTACGTGGACATACGAATGCGTACATACTCGTACATAAAGGCACGTTAGTCTCTTATTGTCCTGTAATGGAAGGCTCGGACAGTCTTTAAAGCCGCGGAGCGAAACCGTAAGGTTCGCTCGGCCGATAGACAAGGTACGGCAGTGAGAGGAGAGAAAAGACGAGGAAGAACGGAGGGAGGATGGGAAAGGGTAAAAAAGAAGAAGTAAGAAGAGGATCGAGTAAAGATATACCGGCGGTACCGGAGCTCGCGCTCAACGGTCCGTGGGGAGCTATTAATTCCATCCTCTCGGTTACACACCACACGCGATATAAACGCGCGGCTCTTTCTTTCTCTCTTCTTTATCCTCCATAGACGAGCCTGATTCAGCCATTTCTTTGCACCTATCATTTATCGGCATTCGTTAGAAAAAAATCAAAAGCACGAAGAAAAAGACTTGGAGAAAAGAAAACGCCTGTGTACTTGAGTTAAATTACAGATATGCTGCTTGTACCGTAATGGTTCAACGTTAAACGTTCATGTTAATTTGTACAGATTTAATGAGACAAATTCATTTCTTGCCTCATTTTTTCAATCTTTCGGTTGCAAACAAATTTTTCACCACTGACTGTTGGAATATTGTAAACAAATGTATGATGTGTATAAATAACTCTTCAAATAGTAATATTATAAAAATAAAATTTTTAATATACCTCGTTTCTAAAATGTACAAAAAGTATCAAATAAATTCTTGAAGCTCCATACAGATTGTCCTGAAAATTTGTGATCATCATTTTGAATAGCTATGAGAATACTTGAAAAATGTAAAACTCAAAACGTGGAGCGTTCAAGAGGCCCACGATCACATGCATGCGTTCCACGTTTTGTGTTGTACATGTTACAAGTGTTTTTATAGCTATTAGAAATGATAATCACGAATTTTCAGGACAATCTGTATGGAGCTTCGAGAATATAATTGATACTTGTTGTGCATTTTAGAAACATGGTATATCCAAAATTTTATTTTTATAAAATTATTATTTTTATACTTTTTAGTCTTGTTCTACTAATGCGCTTTCACTATTTCTATTATATATTCAACTTAAGTTCACTCGTACGATGTTCCAGCACAACTGCTTGATGACGAATGTCGTGCGCATTATCCATAGGGTTGCCAGATTTGGACGATTTTTCTATGTAAAAGGTATGAAAAATAGCCCAAAATTGGCAACCCTAATTCTCCAAATGACAAGTTAAGGTAGGCAGGAAATAATAGTGGGAAATTTAGGATCATGGACATGTGGTCAAGGAGCATCCAGATTTTACAACCCTATAAACGATAGGGTTCTTTAACATGTGAATATAAGAAAGACTACTTAAGCCGTGCCCTTAAAAAAATAATTGTTTGTATAAAAATATATAATTTTTAGTCCCGTTGACGAGAAAATATTGCATTGTTATCCAGTTCTGAACTACATAAAAAATTTCAAGTCTCTAGCTCATCGGGAAATTAGTTTAAAAATCATTTGTACCAAAAAGCAAGTTAATAGAAACGTAGTAATAATAATAACAATAAAATTGATCTTTTGTTTTCGAGAACGCTAGCTATGGAATTATAGTTTACATTACGCTCTCGGAGGTCCAGAGCGATAAGTGCGAGACGCAGGACCGATCTTTATTTTTCGGTCTCTGCAGCCCTCAGTCTAGAAGAATATTTCATTAAAGTCACACGTACCTTCCAGAGTGGTCTAGAGTCAATAAAGTAGAACAAAGAATAAGAATATGTGCTTTCACAGTGCATAAGTCTACAGTGCAAATTTGCTATTTCGTATTGTGACTAATAAATTAACAATTTTTCACATTTTTAAACTAAAAAGTTTGAAAAATTTATAATAAATTCAAGTGCCGGACGAAGCAGTTTGAGTTATGCCAGTGAATTATCGAGTCGATAAATCTTCAATCCAATGAATAATAATCTAAAATCTGGAGCATCGTGTCTCGTTGAAAATTAATTTGATAAAAATGCGGAATTCGTTTTTTCCTTTTTCGATTTCCAAAGTGCGAAAAAAGTGAACACGCATTTGCGCGATCGGATTCCTCGAAGAGGAGCTCGCGCTGCAAAGAGCCGAGCTAGTTTCCAATACGCGATAACGACATTCCGACTGGCTGGACGTGATTTAAAAAAAACGGCGCGACGTTTTCTAACGACGGTTGAAGATATGAGGAAGCTGCGTATCGCTGTAGAGACTACATTGAACACTTTCCTTCCTCGACTCTTATCGCCCGCTCCCACGCGCCTTCTCCTCATCTACACATATCCGGCGCATCCTCGGTACTTCGGATCTTTAATGACTCGAAATAAACCATTCGAAAAACCTCTTTTCATCCTCTCACTAATAAATCCGTCGCCAGCCATCCGCTTCTCACGATTAAGCACAAAACGTAGCAAATCTATCTAATTGTAGGTGAACGTGCATTTTTCACGCTATGAAAGAGACGATTAGGCGAGAAACGAGATCATATATACTTGAACGTAGCTGAAAAACCCTAAATTTCGGCGCGGACCGGGTTATATCGCAGTTACTAGCCTTTCCCGAGAAAAGGTTAGTAAACAACGACGTCATCATGAGGACAAAGGGCTCATTGCAAAGTGACCACGAAGTCAGGACGCGAACGGAGAGAAATATTATAGCGAGTCATAAAATTATTAATCTTTGTGAAACGGAACGCATTAATTGCGAATTATATTCAAATACAATTTATAAACATTTTCATTGCAGCATACGTAATCGATAATCATGAAATGTTGGTCGACTACTTATCGTTAGTGGAATAACACGTCATATACGATGTTTAGCCAAACGATTTTGTATTATTTTCATTTAAAATTTTTTTTTAAATTTCATTGTGAACATTTTATACTGAATACTAACTACAAACAACTTACCGACGGAGGTAGTTAGCCGATAGAGTCGATAAAAAAGTGCCATCAAATCGTACAATATAGATATACACGTAAAGGTTTACACACTAATTTTTAAATTGATATAACTTTTTATTAAGAGGTAACTGCCGTAAATTTCTTTTCGCCATATGCTCAAGGGATCGTAGACTATTTCCAACACCCATCACCTCCGCGGGAGGAGGGGGGGTGTAAAAGCCATATTTACCACAAATGCCTTATACGTTTTACAAAGATTATTGTCTTTATGGCTTGATAAAATATTTATCGTAAGCGCGTGGTCATACCGGGTCATAAAGTCGTCACGGAGCGAGAAAAGCCACTGCACTTGAGCGCGGACGGAAAATCCCAAACCCGAACGAGGATCGGGTCAGATTTAGTAAACACACTAAGTATATGTATATACAATATTTACATACGGCCACTGTGTCGGTCGTCTAAATAGATTCTTATCGGAAGATGTCAGACCCTGTTTATCGCTCTTTAATTTTGGAGCATCTTTTTTATTCAAGCTGTTCTTTAAAAAAAAACAACAATAACTATGAGTAGATGGTGCGAAATACATCAAGAGCTCGAATAAAAAAGATGCTCCAAAATCAAAGATTTTTTATTCGAACTCTTATTCTGAGCTCTTAATGTGTTTCGCATTTTCTACTCGTATAAGTCAGGATGGCCGAGCGGTCTAAGGCGCCAGACTCAAGGTGTAACTTGCCTTGCCCGCTAAACGCGGGTTGAGATGGGATTTCTGGTCCTCTCTGAGGGCGTGGGTTCGAATCCCACTTCTGACAAATTTTTTTTTTTTTTCGTTTTTCATCAAAATTTTTATCGTTATAGAAGATTCTAATCAATTTTATTCGCACTCGAGCCACTTTTTGAAAAGAAATATTCTCTGCCCACGAGTCAGGGTTCGAATCCCGTTTATGATATTTTTTTTTCTCGATTCCAATGCAATTTCATAATTTATCTTCATGGTTTATTTTAAATAGTTATTATTTTAGTTTTTTTAATTGTTCTTATTTATTCTTATTTTGTTTATTATTTATTATTTAAAATTTTTTTTATTTATTGCTCACATTTTTACAGTTTTCAATATTATTATTAGTCGAAAATCATTTGAATCGATGTTTTTATTTTATGGTTGTCTCGAGCTCTTTCGTGAATGGACAGGAAAGCGATAGGATTCGGACGCGTGCATGTATATTAGATCGCGAGCCAAGTTTTCCTATCGCGCATACTGTTTCGTTCGACCAACGAGAACCTTTCATTCTTTTCCGCTCCTCACAATTTCTTTCTCTCTCACCCTCTTTCTTTCAACTAACAATACGTTGCACTTTCGCACACGCGCACGGTATGCACTCTAGACGTCTGTACGTAGGTTCGTATGGAATCGAATATATAAACGGTGGTCCACTATTGTACGTTACAAAGCACCTATATAGAGAACTCTCGGGTCTCGATCTACCGGCTAAGTTTATAACTCGATACTCTTTGTACTTTTTTATTCCTTACGAACAAATAATACGGGCAATTCTATACAGAATACAAAAATTTGTAAAATTCAAAATTATATTTTAAAAAATTGTCTGGTCTTTGTCAAAATTGTTAGGAACGGTTTTTTTCATTAAATTTTCTACAAGTTAATTTATACGCTTCCTTTATTTATTTTCTGTTCACACATATTTTGCAATTTAAGTATATATTGCCTTGTATAGTATCTGATAAAAACGAAATTTTTATTTTGATAATAAATTGTTCGTGTTGGGTATTTGTTTTTCTGTCCAAAGGTTGTATTTTTTTACTATGTAATCCAAAGTTGACTTAATAATTATTTGAAATTGTTAAAAATGAACAGAATTCAAATTATACGCATGGAAAAAAAATCAACAAAAAATTGGTAAGTTTTAAAAAGTTTTAAAATTTACACAAAAATGTATAGAATTTACAATTGAATAGGTTTCAGGAATAAATGTCTTTTTTACGTCGGAATATCCTATACACAAGCACGAATCTAGCCCAACCCGAGACACAGCGACGTCGAGATAAACATTGCGATAATAACGAAGGCAATAACTATTCTAAGAGCTGTGTATGGTCTAGTCCTAACTGATAGGCTACCACTTTTATAAATCTTTCGATCCAGCTCTCAATTCCCACAATAAACGCGAATATCGGGGCCCAAAGGTTTAAACTCTTTCGATCCTCTACATTTTATCGACACTGCGATTCGAATCCGATATACGACGGAAATCACGACTTTCACCATAGAAACAAGAATAATCCCAATTACAAATTTTCTATCTGTAAAAGAACACATTGCATGCAACCAAACGATGGAAATGTTGAGAAGATAGTGAAGAAGTTATAATCCGTAATTGTATTCAAAATTATAAACATTCTAAAATTTATATAGTAAAAATAATGTAATAGTTTGCTCATATTCGTTTATCTCCGAAAGTTCTTCATCAGTTGCGTGGTAATTTTGACACAATTGCTTCGAGGCCTGAAGTATTTTTTGTATAATTTTTGTTCACGAATTAGTCGTGCCGTGCAATCACATAAGAGTGTATTCGTCACAAGTTAAGACGAAGGCTGACTTCGATGGTATTTGCCATTTGTTCACTTTCGCACGCATATTACACTATAATTTTACTTACACTATAATTTTTTTATGATTGATTTTAATACGTAAACTAGAGTTAGCCAGATCCTTGAACTTCGAAAAAAAAATTATTTTTTTCAAAAATTTCATCGTCTCTCAGAGAAAATTGTATTAGAATTTGCTCCGACACACGAGACTGAAAATCAAGTTTAGAGCGATGAACGAGATGTAGTCAGAAAAAGAGTAAAAAGTTATTAATTGAGTATATGTTATATAGTCGGTATAGTCGATTTCCGGGTCGAAAAGTATAGTAACGTCCGCGGACTCTCAACCCAGGCAACGAGCTCTATAATAAAAGAGACACGCGAAGGCTTCTCTATAGCATCTTGAGGCCGTTAACGAGGTGCTGGGGTGTACGCCGAGTAGCAGAATGCTCGCTGGATTTTAGCTCGGAGGGAAAAATAGTGATTGATTCAGAGTTCGATGTCTTCGAAGCATAGATCAAGCTGTCTTGATACATTTTAAAAGGTTTTCGCCTTTCATGATCAACGTAATTTTATCTATCAATTTTTATTACATCTCGTGCTCCGACGACTTACATCAGGCTCTGCTTTTATCATAAAAAATTTCTTCGGGAAACCAAACGAAAAAAGTTCGTTTATCTTACTTTTTTGTATTTTTCACCTGTGTTAGTATCTATGTATAATTATTCTTATACACATATTTGTGTATATGTGTACTTTTTTATAAATTTTTTCATCTTCCCCTCAGTATTTATAAGTCGCATGCGACACGGAAAGATTCTCCGCGCGGAGTCACCGGGATCGTTCGCGAGTCTCTCCTGGCAATTAACTTGGACAACGTGTCATTAAGTCGAGGGAATTATGGTTCACTGGAGAAATGGGACTTCCTCGACGTCTATTTGAATATGTTAGCTCTATATGTATATTTTGTTTCCCTCTATATAAACTTTCCCGTATATGCACACTCTTCAATTACTTATTAAAACTTCTCTTTGCATGGTCTACAATTTTCCGTCTATGGGCTATTTCACGCTAAATTTCACCATTATTTTCTAAACTCAACATTCCATTTTACTTTGCCATTTCATTTATGCTAACAATGATGTATATTGGTTTTTTGTTATTTTTTAATGAGTGAACTCATCCGTTGCATACATTTGTTGAATTTTATGGACTAATAAAATGTTCTTATATATTTTTACGTAACTTTTCATGTGAGACGTTTCTCCTATTATTTTAAATTTTAATGAGCTATTTTTTCACAATTTTAAAAAATGTTGAAATATTCAACTTACTGAAATGTTATTGAAGAAATGAAATTTATTGAATTTTAATTTTCGGATTGTTTTTTGATAATGAAAAAGTATCGATTTAAGAGCCAGTGCACAAATTTGAACTCTGATTTTATAGATTGCAATCGCACATGTGAAAATAAAAGGAAAAGAGTTTTTATATTTATTTTGAAAGGAATGTTTAAATGCGAGAAGGAATCGAATGCAGAAAGCTTGTATCATGCGTTTCGTCGGCTCTCTCATTCTCAAAGTGCATCGATAGGAGGCATTATATTGCCAACTCACGCTCAGTGGGAGAGAAAGAAAGGGAAAAAATAAAGTAAATAAAGAAAAAAGAATGGAATAGGAAAAGACTGGACATCGAGTTCACATTGGTTCCATACCCGGATAAATGGTAAACTCCATTAGGAATCTCGCATAGTTGCTCGAGCCGCGATGCATATAATTCGAGAAGAAGGAAAAACGACGCAAAATTCCAGAAAGGCCATTTTCAATGAGAAAAAACCATCATTTTTTTCAGCAAATTCCAATTTCATCTCGCCTGTCCTGATAAAAACTCCAGATCGTAAAAGTTCGATAAAATTTCCAGGAAATTATTTTCCAAATTTTCTCAAGTGCGAAAATCGATTAACGAGGCGTGACGTTGAATTTTCAGAATAATAAGGATAAATATAATTATATGGTCTTCCTTGTAATGCGTCAGTATCGAATTGAGAGCTCAAAAAAGTGAACGCAACACCCGGGTAAAATTTCGCTGGTTGGATTTATGAATGGAAATAAATACGAAAAAAAAGGAACGAAACTAGCGATATAAAGCTGAGAATTCTCTCTTTTACGAGCTAGTAATTTCAAGCTTCTTCACGGATCGACGTTTTACGAGAGTAAAATCACCATTTTCGTAATTTATTTATTTATGGAATTTGCGCAATATAAGAATTTCTTCTTTTTTGCATCACATTGTGATTACGAATAAAAATTGTAGATTTATTATATAATTTTACGATATCGCGTGGAGGATTTCTGTATGTAAGATTATACTTTTTTTTTCGCTCGTTTTTCTTTTCGTTCGCAATCGCGTGCGTTTTCGGTTTCGTGTCGATTCTCGTACTTGCGCTTCCTGGCTAAACGCTTTCTTAATTGCATTTCTTATTGCACGTATGACAGTTATTTCGTATACATGATATTGCGGTTTTTTTTGTGCACTTATGATGAAAAATGTAATTGAATATTTTCTTAATTATACTCAATTCACTGTGAAATGTTTCAAGAAAGAGAGTTAAGTGAAGAATTGAAATCTCTTTTCAATTTAATTGCTTAATTTTCCAAGTGATTCGCTAAGGGTTATTGTAAGGCTTGTTATCGAAGAGGGCACTTAAAATATTTATAGAAATTAGTATAAAAATAGTAAAGTGAGCAAATTGAACTTGATCGTTTGAAAAAACACTTGCTGGAAAATCACCTATAATTTTTTTAAAATCCAGCACAACACGGAAACCTGCGCTACATTTCACCAGACTACGTTCAATTTCTGTTGAATTTTTCTTGATTTCTGCCCATGTCGAAGCTCTGATGCACTTTGAAAAATTTTTATGATAAAATCAAACCTCCTCAAAAATTGTTTGCACATATTATGGCATCACGCAAAAAGTCAATTAATTTTTAAAGAAATTACGTTCGCAGTGTAAATACGTCTTTAAAAATATGCTTGCTTTTACGACATCTGTAACAGCGTTTTTTATTTCATATATACATAAAACAATAAGCATCAACCACTGGCCTACGGCGAAGAAACAAATAAAAACAAAACGTATAAGCAAAAATAATTTGAAAATTCTTATTTAAACTCAGAAAACGTCTCGAGGTAAGAGGCGACCTTTTCTAAGCTGTCTCACGCACAAATGGCAGGCGCGCTATCCCATTTTCATGAATTACGAGCACGCCCGTGCAAAACACAGCATAAGTGTGTGCGCATGACACGCGCCAAACAATTTTCTTTCTGCTTCTCGTATACGGTTGATTTACATTCGTTTTCTTTTTAAATATATGTACACAAGTCGGCAGTACATATACGAGAAGCCCTAGAAGCCTTTTAAATAAACATACATCATTCCCCAGAATTACGCAAGCGCTCTGTCTAGAAGAGAGAAAGCCCAGCTCTCGGTCCAACCTTCGAGTCGCGATAAATCCTCGCATCTCTCACTTCGCGATCTCTCGATCTCGCAACGTCAAGTTTCTACTTTCTCGACGAAAAAAAAAAAAATATCACGAGTACAGGACGATAGAAAGCAATTTTCGTGACGATTACTTGTCACCCTGTCGCCGATAAATCTTCATTTTTATGAGAGAATAAACACTTGGAGTCGAAATGTATAGAAAAAATAATAAGATGTATGTGCGTACGTCATATTGAGACTTTCGATAGATATGTATTTCAATAAAAAGGTAAAAGAAAAAGATATCAGTTATATTTTGAAAAAATGAAGGATGAATTTATGGAAAGAAAAACGAAGATCAATTGACCATTCGCGAGGAAGGAATTAGTCGTGGATCGCGAAAGATTTACGAGACTGGCAAGTGTCATAGATCGATATGGCACTTGCGATCGTATTCCCTTATAAGACGAGTTCTCCGGTGCGATATCCGCAAGAAACGCACGAGTTGTGTGCGCCGTCGATTTTTTCTCGGATATCTGTATCGGTAAAAGTAGGAAATACTGTATAAATTAGCGGTACGCGTCTGGAGAGCTGCGGAGATGAGCGCTCCTGATTCGAGCTCCGAAGTCGATCGAACTTCGTATGAAGAAAAATCCCCGAGTTCTCTCTCATTCTCGCGAGTTGAGGAATATCGATCGTGATAGAGAGAGGAAGAGAGAAAGAGAGAAGTAATAAAAAAAAAAAAAAAATAAAAAATAAAAGCCCAGAAGAGAAACGTTTACGAACTCGTTTACTCTCTGGCAGCAGTGTCGAGGATAATCGATTCCCATTTTACGGATACCGCACAACGATCGACGAAAAAACATTCTGTCGGGGAAGATTGAGCCAGGGAGATGAGAGAGAAGGAGAGAAAAATTTTCTGATTCCTTTTTTATCGATATTGCGCTTGATCGTTTTATCCGGCGGTATTATTGCTTCTTCGGGGACCAGCTCTTTCCTTGTAAATGTGACAAATGTGCGATACGTCTGGCGCGTGTCATTTTATTTTCGCAAGGGATCGCGAGAAGTTTTAAAATGTAAAAAAAATCTCAAAAATCATAATTTTTGTGTCCAAGTATACTGAAACGTCGGAAAATAAAATCGGTAAAATCGGTAAATAAAATCGGTTGTTCATGTTAGTCTTTTATTTCACGTTTTGTTATTTATATTATTTATGTTATTTTGTTATATATTTTTTGTACGCACATATGGATATTTATGTGTTGTTTATTGCTTCAACGTCACCGCTCCATTACCAAAAGTAAGATCTTTCGTGTCTCAAAAAAAGAAGGATTCGCGTTTAAGTACGTAAGTATTATAAGAATCTAAAGTATATAAAGTAGACTCCAACGGTGAAGAAACGAGGCTAACTGCTTTCCTCGTCCTAAAGGGTACACTCGAAATGACTCGTAATTGAATTTATTCGATCTTCTCGTCTCTTTTTACCGCTTTCGTATATACACTCGCCATTTTCCTCGAGCGCGTACATTAAACGATCGTTTATTAAGTGAGAAAAACAGCGTCAACGGTGGAAAGCACGTGTTACTGCGAAAAAATCAGGACACGAGATAAAAAATTTGTCTCGTTATGTTCTCTTGACTTTGTTTTATGTATGCCAAAGCTATAATACTCAATGCCATTACATTGTTGATGTTGAAAAAAGGAAAATGGTATTCTGAGAAAAAAAAACTAAATATAATATAATTCAACAGAAAAATAGCAAAAAATCAGGACATGATATAGAAAAATCCATCGCGTTAGTTTTCTGAACTTTCTTTTATGCATCCATGAAAGCAAATACTCAATCTCATATGATAACAAAATTCAAAATAACAAAATTCAGCATTTTACCAGAAAAATAATAAAATTTAAAATCAAAAATGTACTTTATTGCTAAATAATATTTGCTAAAGTTCCTATGTATATTTTTAAATTTTATTCTTCGGGATGGGTAGCGTGAGGCGAATTCTCACGTGACGACGGAGTAAAATCGTAAAACGATGGAAAAGTGCGAGTTTATGCTTCTTCGAGTATTTCTCTCTTTCCGAAACGGAAAGAAAAAGATTTACGTATTGAAGAAAATCATCTCCATTCGAAAGAAAAGAAATTTGCATGCTAGACTTAAATAAAGAAGATTTTCCCTGTCGGAGACAGGCTCGTAAAGTTTTTTTAGATAGCTGAAAAGAGAGTGAAGTTTTTTTGTGTTCCCACTCACCACGATGTCTTGGCGTCCGACGTCGGCGCCGTGTTTCAGCAAGAGTTCGACCATGTCGAGATGGCCCTCCGCGGCGGCCCTTTGCAAAGGAGTGGCGCCGCTCTGTAAAAAAACGCAGATCATATTATTTTTGAATTTCAAATTCAGCAAACTTTATCGACAATTTTTCATAATCTTTCACATTTAAAAAAAATATAAATATTTGGAATATTTATTCATTCATAAAATCCAATGAATAAAATATAAAAATTATAAGAGTATAAAGTGGCATCAAGTCTGAATAAAAAATATAAAAATGTAAAAAAGAGAGAAATAAAATTTGTTGATGCTTTTCAAAGGTCAAGGGACGAGAAATGAAGAAAATAAATTCTGAAAGACAATGCGGGAAATTGTTCACCGGCGGTGGTCGATTCTCGTCTCCGGTAACAGAACGAGAGAAGAGAATATCGAGCCCGCGTGCATCTTCCATAAATCATCAAGCGATTCCGTCGTAAGCTGGACATTGCCTCTTGTTACGATCGCGAAGTCAGCCATAGGGTGGGGTAAAGAGACTTCTTGTCCTGCTTAACTCTGATTTACGTATGCAGTAAATTCCGCCGGAGGCAAAAAAAAATTGCGAAAAAAAAACGATAAAAGTGAGTCATCGAAGCTCGAAAACGATTTCCGGAAATCGTTTCCGGAGAGAGTGACGTTCTGAAACGAAAAAAAATTGTTTCCTAACAATTTTCTAGAGATCAAGAACGTTCTCAGATCGGAGAGAAAAAGGTAAGAATGTTTCCCGTTTAACCGTGCACCGTGAAGTGGGAGAGGACTCGATTCTCCAGAGAAAATGGTCGGGTTCCGCGGAGGGACGTAAATGTCAAAGTTTTCTAACGAGGCAATTTTCACAGAGTGAAAAAGAAGTCCAGCCCGTCTGCATGGAATTTCACAAAAACGCGAAATAATCCGATTTATTAATTAGATAAGATTTATGAAAAGAATAATGAGATTTATTAACTTCAGGATAATCGACTAGGAACTATATCGTGAGATAGAAAAAGCGACGAGGATCGTTAGAATTGTCCAACAGAAGTCATAACTTTCGCTCGACGAACAGGGAAAACGCTCTCGGATCTCTTAATCGTCCGAGAAGGAAGAAAAAAAGATACTCGTTTCTCCTGGAATTGCTTGATCACCCGGTAAGGAGACACTTGAATAATAAAAAGACAATTAAACATTTTTTCAATTCATTATCCCCAAGAAAAAAATGTAATTGCTATCGAAATGACAAGAATAAAATCCAAATTAAAAATATAAATAAAAGTGTTTTGTCTAATGCGATGAGAGTTTTCCAATTACTCTTTTTTCTCCTTTCATTCCCCATTCGAGAATAAAATCTATAAATGATATTTTACGAGCCAGAGCGACCACATGCATTTTATGGTTTATATTTACAGCGACCCATCAATTATTTGATCATTAAAATACACGTATACTTGGGATGGCTCCGAGGATTCTTTCAACTTCTCTTCTCATTCTGATAACGAAAAAATGCTTTCTCTCTAATAGTTAAGAAAGAGCTCCGGATAATTGTGGGCGCATGCAGGTATTAATTAGTCGAGACGTTCAGGAGTCCGTTTTGTGAGGAATCGAGGGCGGTCGGCTTCACTTTGGAACTTTGCATTTTTTTTCTTCTTGCAACTATTTATATATAAATTATATATTGTTATTGAGCGCTCTTGCAGGTTGGAGGTAAATGCTGTTACATTAATATCCTGATCGTAGTAAATGCAAGAAAAGCTATTATTTGAGTGACAGTTATGCGATCTTATATTCCTCCTTAAAAGGCTCATTCGAGTTTTACTATTGTATTCGAACGTTACGCGATAATTTTAATCTAAATCCTTGAAATTAATAAAATTGTAAATAAAAATGAAATAAAAACCGAGTCAGTTCAACTTATTTGTGCGTATCAAATAACTAAAAAAATCGAGTTTTTTAAAATTGAAATAGGTAAAAAAGAGACACACTAAAGTTTTCTTTTTTGTGCCACGTGGTATGTGAATTTAACTAAACAGAAAGTTAGCCAAGCGTGATTTTGCTCAACAAGTTTTTTTCGAGGCAACAAATTATTCTGTGTTTGTTTTAAAAAAGTTGGAATGTTTTTTAGCGGAATTGATTGGAAGAAAGAAAAACCGTTAAATAGAGGAAAATAAATCTGTGAATGGTAGGAAACGCGAGAGAACTCGTTACATCTCAGATCGAAATCTCTCTTGTTCCTTTTCTCTTGTTATCTTTTTTTTCGCTTTTCAGGAGGAGGAAAGACTTGGAAACAAAGAAGCTCATTTTATGGACAACGATCAGAGATATTTTACGGCCCGAGAGATAGACCAAGAGACGAACCACAGGAGAAAATAACGGTAATCGGGACTAAGGATCGATAATTACCGAATCGATTCGCGCGAATAAAAACAACGACGCGAAACATTTGTAAATATATATCCTTATTTTTTTGTTAGTTAACGTGTTATAAAAATATTTTAAAACTCTACTCACTGAGTACAAATTATTTTTAATATTTAGACTTTCACTTATGTATTTTATAATTTCCATTTTTTTTACTCGATAATAAAAAAGATTTTTCCTCGCGTTTTTTACTCATTAAGAAAGTATTTATGATAGATTATATTTAGTTCGATTTTTATCTCGACATTTTTTTCATAGCGTGGAAAACCGCAATTTCTAGCAGGTTGCTGCAAGACTTTAGTTCTCTTTTTCTCATAATTATGCCAGGACCAAATTAGAAGGTGATTCCCAGGATTCTTGGAGAGGAAAAATTATCGCAAAATGAAAAATGTCAAAAAACGGACAAGGATAAGCTTCACCAATATTCACTTTCTTCAGAAAAAAATTAATTATTATATTGACATTTTTTTTATTACAGAAATTTGACGATTAATTTTTTTCGTCAAGGTAAGATTATCTTCAAAACGATTGGGACTATTTTTTACACGTTTTTCCCAATCCACTTCTCATAACCGGTTGGTTTGTCATATTCAAGTCGGATTATCAGAGCCACTGAACAGCCTTCTGATACGAGAGGATTATCTCGAGTATACGAGAGTAAAAGTAAAACCTTGACTTTGCAATTTCATCGAATAAAATGATTTTTTTCGTTTCGGTCGTTTTTGTTCAAATTATGATTGACTGGAAAAAGTGAAATTCTCAATATTTTTCAAATCGGATATATTGTCGGTTATAAAAATATTGACTCGATAATTTCTTATTTAAAAGAAAATTTCATATTTAGAAAAAACTGTCTTTAGAGGCGTAATAAAATATACAAGTATTCGTAAAATAAATAGACAGCATACTGTCATCGTTTTATGTAAAAAATATTCTCAACCCACTCCAGAATAATGACACAAATATTAAAAAGTTGTAAACACATATCTATAAGAATATAGTCTTAAAAGTTACAGCAGGTAGGAAAATTAATCCTGAAGATACATTTGTTTAAAAACTGTTTTAGAAATAAATTTGTTCTCTCTGTAGACACGAGGGAGAAATTTTTCTCGCGTCGAAGACGTCACGCGTGTACACGCGAATAAAGACGAAGCTTTGTTCCTGAGAAGATATCGTGGTTAGCCATCGACAGTCTCCCTCCTTTAACCATGGGCAAATGAATTAATTTTCAAGAGGTCGAGCCAGCAGGACGAAGGAAGAGCACGTTTCTCTCTGAGGATCGGAAAGAAAGAAATAAAGAGTATATGTATATAGCGAGAGAATGAGAAAGGGAAAAGGAAGACAGAGAGAGAGAAAGATAAAAAGAAATGCAGTGGTTTCAACTCCCACGCACGGAACTTGCGTTTCTTCTCGGATTATGTTCGAGTCTCATTGTATCTATCGTTTTTCATTCGTGTGTAAGCATTTTAATGCATTCACCCTGCTCGTGCTGTCGACACTTAGGAAGCGAAGGAAAGAAAAATGAGGGAAGACAAAAGGGAGAGAAACGAAGAGAGAGAGAGAGAGAGAGAGAAATAAAGGGGAAAAATAGAGAAATAAGGAAGAAGAAAGAGTTGAGCATGTTAATTACGTCACGGGACAATAGACCTTGGCCGGCCATTTAAATTCTTCGACGAACTCAAAGATTCTCGTATCTGGCCATAAAGCTCTTTTACACGCCACTAAACGCTCGCAAATGGAAATAAAAATGAAGAAGGTGTCAGAATGACTCACCGTTCTTTCATTTAGCATGAACAAATTTTTACGAGAATTTTATGAAATCCGCAGCATCTTTTATCACAATTATCAAACGATTTTTTTATCTCAAGATTCATTTTTTTCGCATGAATCGATTACGGCATCGAGATGATTTTCGACTGAAAAAAATATGAGTATCTTTTTCTTGACGACTCTAATTGTAGAGCTCTGGAATGAAGCTTTGCGAGGTTAGAAACGATTAGAGGAACTCGCGAAGTATAAAATGTTGCAACATGACGGACGTCATTGTACGTCGTTGTTTTTTTTCAGTTCCTGCAAATAGAATATTTTACGAGCTCTCGAATTATCGATGGACAATCATTAGTATAACGCTAGTTTCGAGATAATTGCGATGAAGAGATACAAATATACAACGTGTATGTATAGGAATAAAAAACAACACAAAGGTATACATAAAGACGGAGATTTAAAGGGAACGAGAGAGTGGTATAGAGAGTCATAAAGCAGGATGTACCGATATTTAATTGTCAATTGAAATTCAATGAAGTTGAGTATTGCTCTTTCGATGTTCTTCCATTTCCTATACCGTCCATCGATGCTCATTCTTTCATTCTCTTGTTCTCATGTCTTTCGTTTTTCCTCGTCACAGCCACGAAGACTCTCGGGATGGAGCAAAATAGTCCTCAGCGATCCAACGTGCATCCTTGGCGTACATTTTTGCTTACTCACATTCAAGAAAATTCTTTCTTTGCACGTATATTATATCGCGATGAAATAGACGAGCAAATATCTGTTGATTCGTGACACAAATTACTGGAAAATCATGAAAAATCGATCGAAAATCATTGGAAAATGATTCAGCCCGTTCTCGCGGATTCATCGGGATTTCCCTTAATCCTTTGAGTAATTTACAAATAAAATCAACACTTTATTGCACGCACAGTAGCTCTGAACAGTCATTGTGATAAATCGTCCGACCACGACCTTTCGCGTTTTTATATTTCGTCTGACTAATCTTGGGCTTTCGGAATTCATTAATGATATTACGTGTATTGCGTATTTGGGAATTTATCGTGGATCTCTTCTCAGGATCATGTAGAATATTCTTCGAATTAATTTTTTCAGCACTTTTTTTCCTCGTGAAAAAAGTAGAGAAAATTGGGACGACAAAATGTAAAAGCTGTAATTTATAATATTTAATATATTTTTTAATGTATTCTTTCTATAAAATTTTGGATTTCAATCTTGAAATATAAATTACTGGAAAAATGGGAAGGGAATTGAGAAAAGATGAGAATAAATAAAGAAAAAAAATATTTGTAAAAAATATTTTGAGGTAATCGTACGAAAAAATACAAAGACCGGCAAGATAATCCGCGGGACGATTCGTCAACGAGTGGCGTGGGATAGGTCATCGATAACCATGAAAATTGTTGTCCAGAATCATGTGTATACATAAAACCCATCGTGACTGAAAGATACAGCGAAAGAGGGAAAAAGATTGGTGTTACGTGACCACAATCTAAGAAAAAAGTTTCCTCCATAAGTCCATAATCTTAATTTTGTCTCGGACTCGGCGCAGCCTACCGTCAAAAATAATTGCCTATCGAATTCTTTCACTATTTTCTCGGAAGATACCTTCAGCTATAAGATTTTGAAGAAATGGAAGATCTTCCAAATTTTTTGACTTTTGAAAATAATTTATAAATAAATTATTTAAAAAATAAACATGTTATTGGGTATAGGAACAAAATTTTTATATGCACATACATTTGCAGTGACTCGTTACAAGTCAACATCGTTAATAACGGATGATATATAGTATATGGAGTTCGAACATTAAATCGACTCACATGGAGTATATAAATGAAAAATCAAATTTAAAAATGGATTTCGTAAGCTTCATATTTCAACTGAGAATTAACCAGGATCAAAAATGAATGAGGATGAAACAAAAAATTGGGCAAGATTATCGCAAAGATGAGTTGCAGTGCGAAGAAATGAAAAAAAAAGAAATAAAATGGAAAGATGTGGCAATCGTAAGGTAAACCGCTCAAGGTTTTTTTGTTTGTTTTTTCGACTTTTTTCAGCAGCTTCGTCATATGAAGTGTTGAAGAGGACTATATACATATAGCTCTGTGGCGCGGATAGACCGCGTGGTATATAAATATGGAGTCGTCGGTAACTCGACTGAATATTCACGTTTCAGAGAGACAAACCTGTGGAAGGTACGATCACGGCGCGATCATGTCTCGCTCGAGCTCTGCACTCGCCGCACTTTTCATTCTCGCGTTTATCGGTTCCGGAGTAGCACGTGAGTTAAAATTCGTTATGCACAAATTAAAGTATTTTATAGTTGAAGTGATAATTAAAAAATAATGAGAAACAAAAAAAGTGTTTGAATTCGAAATTTTATTATTTCGTTTGAAATTTCGGCATTTTGTGATTTTGTTCTGTGATTTTATTTTAGAGTTATCGAGTCAAAAACCGTGCGTAACGACAACGGGACTCAATGGATTGTGCATCAGAGTTCAGGATTGTGCGCCAATTGTCTTTCTTCTCACTCGACAGCCTCTTGAGGATGAGGATGTTGAGTACGTAAGGGCCAATCGGTGCGATCGATTCAACGGAATACATCAAGTTTGTTGCGTTCTTTGATAAATAGGCAAATGAGCCAAAGATAAGACTTTTCTTTCAAGACTCTGAAACATTATGGACTTTAAAATTAATGAAAAAAGGCTTCGCTCTAAGATGAAAATTACAATGTACATTTTTAGAGTTAATTTAATATTGTCTTTACAATAAATTATTATTTCGATATAAGATCTATGTGTATTTCTTATCAATATGTTTTCGAGATGAAACTTTTCTCGATTTAGAATAAAAAATTTAGTAAGAATGAATGTTTGGTGTATGATATAATCATACAATTTTTGTAATAAATTATTTCTTTACTGTATTTTTTATTTGTTTGCGAAAATAAATCTCTATAATATAAACAAATATTTAAATTGTTTATAATAATAAATAGAACAGGAAAAGTAATGAAATATCGTCGTTTTTCTATCTTTTGAGTTGGGTATCAAAATCTTTGAGTAAAAATATTTTCAGTATGTATATTTATGAGCAGGGCAGAATGCGAATATGAGCACCGGGTGAGTTTCTCTGGCTAGTAGAATCCACGTTTGGGGTTACAACCCCCAACGAGGCCGTGTGGCCTAACGGATAAGGCGTCGGACTTCGGATCCGAAGATTGCAGGTTCGAATCCTGTCACGGTCGATCGAATTTTTTTTCTCCTATCCCCAAGATTTTTTTTTTTTTCGTACTCTTGAATCACTCGTGCATGGACATGCGGACGGACGCACATTTGTGCCTCAGATCTTGCGAGTGTGCCGGCGAGCCGGCAAAACCGGTTTACGATGCGCTTATCTCGCTCAAGAAACCACTTGAAATTCCTAGCCTTCTGTCTCGCCTCCCTCTTTCCCTCCCGCCCTCGATCCCTACTTCAAAAAATAAATCCCAGTGGGCTTTTCCTCAATTTCGAACTTCCCGATGACGCGAGAACATTTATTTTGGATATTTCCACTGAATTCCTGAATTCGTTTTCAAGTCCCTTAATTTTTATTTTTGCTGTTCAGAGGTAAAAGAAAGAAAAGTAGAAATCTGCGCCGTAACGCTCTTATCGATCGGAACGCGATAAAGCCGAAACATGTGAAAGTTGTTACCATCCGAGAAAATATTATTGTCGTCATTGGAACTTGGTTCAATGAGATTTGCATCTTTTTTTCTTCTTCCCGATGAATTAGGAATTATCATTTTTTTGGGGTAAAAAACTTGATTTTTCTATGATTTTATGACTTAAAACAATGTATCATGATACGATAATCTCCTCATTATTTACTTACTGTGAAAAAAATGTACTTGTCTCCTTTTTTTATACAATCTTGATGGTGTTTTTGCGAGTATTTAAATGAATTTTCTACAGCATTTTGGATCATTTTGACCAAATATGATCATGCAGCCAGGAACGAACATTGCCGTTTGCATCCGACTCCAGAATGACAAAATAGAGATATTGTACGACTGGCAAAAGAGTGATCTTCGGCAAAGTTCGGAATGATAGGAGGGGTAAATAAGTGATGGTTAGGGGGGTAGTGGGGATTGGTGGGGTAACTTTCCCGAAGATCACTCTTTTGACAGTCGTACAATAGATTCAGATGACATGACAAGAGACTGCCGTGTCTTTAGATATTTATTGTTTGATGATCGGATTTTTCTTGCATAGAAACCTTCTAGAGATAATTACGAACAAAACAAAAAAATTCAACCCGATCGGTCCAGTCGTTCTGAAGTGATGAGGTTACATACATGCGGCAATTCATTTTTATATCTTCTATACATGTATATAAAAATAAGAAGATAAATAAACAAAATTGGAAAAGAGGTGAAGAGGAAAGAAAGTGCCTACAGTGGGTACAGTGGATAAAAACTATCTGAGATAATCAAGAGGAAAAATATTCAAATAATTGTCAAAAATTGTTTGGGGATTTCCTTGATTTTGTGCTAGCGAACAGCGAGAGAGATTTAAAATCCTTTTACGTTCAAGACTATTTTCAGGAAAAACGTCAAAGGGAAGAGGAAAAAATTCAAACACCATTATAGGAAATGTGCGTGAATGATTCACGGGAATGAACCTCGAAAGAACAAATCGCCCGGGGCAAAGACAATTCTTGATAAAACCTAAAGAAGGATAGGTAAAACAATAAAATAAAAATAAAAGAATCAATTTCAACGGTGTTGGCATGCATGTTTAAATACGCGCCTAGCGCGCTCTCGCGGACTATAAATCAATGGGCGTGGGCGTAAAGAACGATATATTGTATACATATATGTACGTATGTATTTATATACATCGCGGTAAATAACCGCTAGAGAAGATTCACGAATTACAATATTTACATACAGACGGCGCTTATTGACGCTGGAGGTTAAGAGGCGAAAGCCATTCTTATATGTATATTGAAAAAATAAAATTATCAATATTATAACAGTAAAAATAAAAAATGATACAGGCGTGTGAGATAAAACTCTGAACAGTGTATTGAATCGTGTGTATGTAAATTCATGAATATCGATAATTGATTTTACCACGGGGTGTCGAAACGTTGAATAACTGCCCATTATATCTAAGTTTCCGCTCTCGTTATTCATCTTGTCTTCATCTTAATATTATTTATATCTTTATCAATATTTACGGTTGGGAAGTATTTCAAATAGATTGTTAATTCAAAATGTTTTACAAGTTTTAATTCAAAGTTTTCTTATTGAAAGCTCTTTGTTGGATTTGTTTTTTAAAATATCTAATGCTTCGTTCGCAAACCGGAGACACTTGGGTCTTCGTCAAAATATGCCCGTTACTTATTTTACTTTGCTTGATAAAAAATATACTAAAAACTTTCATTTCCGTTAGTTGTATAACTGTGTTTAACTAATACAATTTATTATAATTTATTAATGAGTTGAATTCAAAATAAATAAAAAATTGTCAATTCTTTTTATGTTTTTCTCATATTTTTTAATCTTTCGAATCTATCGATTCAATCATCGAAGGTTCCAGAAAATTCTCTCGAGCTAAAAAAAACAAAGTATTCGCTACCAATTTCACTCTTCTCAAGAAACGTCAGAAAAAAGATTGAGAAACGACCGCATCGTTGCTTTTTTCCATTACCTCTTATCAACAATATCACCTTACAGGTAATGAGTGATCTTTTCATCATCAATTAAACTCTTCATAAATTCTAATCAAATTTGAGCTTCGTCTGTGACTGAGAAACCATTATCGGTTGTTTTCATTTTACATAACCTTTCTCTCGAAACAACCAGTCACAGACACAAAAGCAAGGTTCTGAGAAATTGTATCTGGCTACGAGATTCAAGAAAATCATCATCTTGTTAGCCTAAGCCTTACATTTCCTTTATCATATGAAATACTTTGAGTTGAAATATCAGTATTTTATATGTTCACATTCGTGATCAAATCTTTTTCAATATTTTTCTTTCTTTCTCTTTTGATTTTCAGGAAATCTTCAGTGAAAAATAAAATAGTAATAAATCTCCATAATTATTAGTAATAAAAGTTTGTTATTATTTCTAATACGAATTTTTTTTTCAGAACCTAACCAGAATTCCATAACAAATTGATATATTACATTGAATCTTTCTAAAACAATGTTTTTTATCACCTTGCGGAGCGAAAGGTGATAAAAAACATTTGCGGAAGAAGTGTAGAGTAATTTTTAACTGAATATTTATTTGAAAGCTTGCTAAAAAAAAAGTAAAAATTAATTCTGAAAAATGATAGTCTTCAAATGTGCACGTATACCTGAATGAGTAATTGCGAGGCTGAAAAAAGACGGTCGGTCAAAGCCGCAGAGGGTTTCGTGTTTCAGGCATCGGTCTTACTCGGAGGTATGAGAGATGTCATACCTGTTTATTATTATGGGAGTACTGGCACTCGACGGCGAGGTGTCGACGCGCGTCCTCCAGAATCGAAGGTACGATCCCTGACGACGAGTCTTGTATATCATATTACAATATTATATGGATGGATATATCAGCGAGAAATAAAGATCAAATCCTACTCCTGTCATCTCCTGTCTTGTAATCATTTTATCGTGAGAAAGTTTTTCTTAATACTTTTTGAAAAGAATTAATTTTTAATAAGTCATTTTAACTACGTTATTTTTTTTTAACGTGGTCCAACATTTATTATTCATAATGCAAATGTCAAATTGAATAAGAAAAATCGAGTACAAATTCAAATACTCATGAACAGAAATGTAGGTACATGTATGATAAAAAAAAACTACCGAAGATTTAATCGGAATAATTTTTATATTTTATTTAGAAGAGCAAGAGACTCGGATAAAGCAAATCGGATAAAAATTCTTGAATATGTAGATCTTGCTCAAGATTATGACGGTTCTCGCGCGTTTTGCCTAACGACGACCGATTTGCCGGAGTACGTGATCATCGAGTGGTTTTCTCACCGATAGGGAGAGGTTGAGTTGCACCTCCGGATATAGAAAAAATCATGTACGAAGATACTATATGTAAAAATGTGATAAAAATGGCAAGTGGTGGAGGAAAGACAAAGAAAGAGAGAGCGAGAGAGAGAAAGCTATCAGAGACGTGTATCGCGCGTATCGCCGTGCCTTTGGCACTTATATCACGAGCCGGGAGAACATTATAGCTAATCTACGCATCGGGGGATCGAAAGCTTGTACGTATATACGCGAGGATCATTTGCTCTAATGTCTCGTCGTTCTCGAGGCTCCGACGAGAATAGACTTCGCAGTAGTCTCTCTTGAGGATTCTCTCATTAACCTTCCGGAGATGCAACATGAAAAGAAAAGAAATACGAAGCATAGAAAAAAGAGACAAGCATTTAGTATACTGAGCACCTGTGCTTTCTAATACGAAATTTGACATATGGAGAAAATTGAAATGAGAAAGATTCTTGAAAAAAGTGACAGTGTCAACGTATCGTAAATAACTTCCCAAAAATGTAACGTGACATTCATAAAAATTTTTGAACGGTATAAGAAAATCCACAGAACGTTTCAGTCAAGCGCGTGCAAATTTGAGAAATCATCAACATTTACATATCATTACAGATAAAGTATCGTTTACCAAAAAACAGAACTACATAATTAAAGAACTAAACATATACGACAGACACTCAATGGCGATCATATTGGATGCCGCATATGTGCGCTTAAATCCAAAAATTTAGAAAAATTATAGAGAAATAAAATTATTGGAATTAATCAGCAGCACAGGTACACACTCATGAAACATAGTAAAATAACCAAAATCGTCCCAGTGGAGAGTATCGTTGCGCCAAGAACATTAAGCATGCTGATTTGTGCACTGGTGGAAAAATTTAACTTTCGCCTATTGGCCAACTACCTAGCAGTGGGGAGTTTTACTGCGCATGCTCGCTCCTGGATATAAAAGTCGGTGCTCTAATGCACTCGGCCCGTAGTCTGCGCTGAACTGTTGAAACGAACAAAAAACATAACCTTAACAGCACAAGGACCAAGAATTGTTACATAGTTTATCGGTCTATGGTCGCATAGTGAGTAAAGAAAATCGAGTGCGGATGACAACTACTTAATGTATGTAAAAACCAATTTATACTGATACCGATATTCTGATTTACTGATAAAAACCAATTGATATTGATTTATACTGAATTTATATTTATAAGTTCCACATCATCATGACCAACATTTATGTCACAGATGGTTAGTTGTATCAACAGCGCGAAGATCATCAACTGAAGCAGTGAATATTATAACAGAGCGATAGGGGCTAAACGAAGTCATTTTCCTTAGGGTTTTGCATATGCTATTACTATCCATCAATCACGAGGATGGATATTTGATGAGATAGTACACCACTACCAAATGCAGCATGACCAACTGTTGCTGTATGTTGGATTGTTACGACTAACAAGCATATACAAGCGCTGATATCATGACAGGCAATAATGATAATACATCACATCATGGTAAAAGAGCAACTACCCGTGTAGTTGATATATAAGCTATGTTGCAGAGACTTTCGTCAAACCATCTGTAGATGATGGAATTGAGGCTGCCCGAATTCATTAACATAAGGAAAGAATTGTAATTCTTTGCCCATCATTGCTAATTATAATTAGAATTCTATTAGAATTCTATTGCAAAGAATTACAATTCTATTTGGTCATCATTGATAATTATCAATGATGACCAAATAGATATTTCGAATGTGTCGTTAAGTTTTAACATCGAGCTTGCAGATTGGGTGTTATCATTATTTATCATATTGCAAATGACCAATTTGCACATAGTATAGTTCGCGTAGAATGGATATAAATACGAGACAAACGTATCCATTGAATGTCTATCGGTTATCTGATGTCGGAGAGTTATGTGCTTGTGAATTTAGATTAGAGAATGGCAAATTGTTCTGATGACATACATTGCTCTAAATCATCTGATATGACATAATAAAGTTTATTCTCGGATGTATCCGGTTAGTATCCAGACGATTAAAGTAAATTGGTACGAAATTCCAATCATTTTGAGTGGCAGCTTTAACGTTTATTCTATATCAGATCGATCGCGGTTGCAGTTTATCGATTACTTTCAATTATAAAAGATATTTTTAATTCCGAATTAACAAATTATCCCACCGAAGCGACAACAGGGCCTGGATCGACAATTAATAGTGTTTCCACAGGTTCCTTGATCGCGAATAATGTCAAACACTCTTTCATTTGGATCCAAATGGCAAAAGTGATTCCGATTCATCCCGAAAACAATAGTTACCAATAAACAACTGTTGGTGAAACGGAGATTCAATGAAAAAATTTAAAAAAATATCATTTAACTTTCGTCACGTTATATATTTGACATATACCAAATTGGACACGTTCATATAATAAAAACAAATTTCAGAAGATTGTAATTGACGACCCTAGCGAGACAATTCCCTTGTCGCAATTTCTCAAATTTCACGCCCCTCGTTATCAATCATAAATTGATTTTTTTCGGGTCTTGGGAAAGAGATCGAGCGAGTCTAGGTCTCGGGATTCATGCACCAAGCTATAATGAAATTATACGGTATATTTCTGATACTTTCATGTTTTTTGTTGAGTCTTTTTTTTATTTCATTACAACGTCTGCTCTCGAGCACCGACCAAGAAGGTGAAAAAGAGAGAGGAGTCTGGAGACCCTGATGAGTTTCTGATGTTCTTGGCAGCACAAATCACTGTCGACGCTACGATTAATTAGTATGCACGCTCTCGTGAGTTCATGGACGTTTTTACTTCCCCGGCAAGCTTGTATGCACCTAATAAGTTTGCACCCATCGAAATTGACCGAATTGCGAGGTGAGAAAAAATCAAATTGATTTGTTGGATGGAAAATTTTAAATGATGAAGAACACAATAAAACATCAGTATGGAAATTACATTCTCTTGAATAGATTTTGATTTCTTAAGGTCGTGATAAACTTTTTATAACTTATTTATTTCTTTTCCTATATTTTTTAACAATTCCCTTATTCCCTTTTCAATCGTGTTTCTTATTTTTATATTTATTTTTTATTTTTTTTTGTTTCTGTTGTTTTTACCATCAGCTACTTGACAATCTCGATTTCCCTTTCGTAGTCTGGTACAGAATTTATGTACACAAGCGGAAGGAGCTCGTGTGTGCATATATCGCGGAGTGTGATCGTCTTCGGAGCGTGGGCACAGCGTGTACGTACATATTTATATAGAAGTGAGGAGCGATTTTATGACCAGGCAGACTTTTGTACAGTCCAACTGTAGAAATCTTTTTTGTGCCTTTTTCGCCATTTTTATTCAATTTTTCTTTCCCTTTTATCCTTATCGATCCTTCCTCTGCATCATTCTCTCTCGTTTCTTTTCGCGTGAGTTTACGTTCGCGACAACGAGTCCCGGAGAAGAAACGTATACCCGGCGCGAGTGGAATTATTTACGTGTAAATTAGAAAGAGGCGAGTACTGGAAACATCGGTGAAATAAAGCGAAAGAGAATAGAGAGAGAGAGACAGAAAAAGAAACGGAATTGATGTACAAAAATCAAGGAATCCTGATTTATCATGCGCGACGATCGTTTCACAGATACAAAAACGCGCAGAAGAAAATAATAGAAAAAATCTTAAGATTGAGATAGAGACAAAAAGATGAGAGAAGAACGATAGAAATAAAAGAAGAATCGTGCTGGATAAAAGGAACAACAAAATAAAAAGAAGAATCAAGAAAATGAAGAAGAAGAAAGAGCAGAGGGAAAACGAGATAAAGAGATTAAAAATGCAAATTTATACATCTCTCGGAAATGCTCATGCTCGATCTTCCGAAAGTTTATTCGCTCTTTTTTTATTTTTTCTCTTATTATACGCATTATCGCGGGTTCTTTCGGCGTGCGTGTGTGTCCCCTTGCGAAGATTCTCTCGCGAAAGGTGACAACTCTGCAAATTGCACACGATTCGCGATTCTCTCATTTTTTCTCCTTTTTTTCTTCCTACCCCCTACTCCGAGACCCTTTCTCGCGTGTCCATTCGATCTCTCAGGAAGAAAACTTGTCGATTTGAATTATTCAATAAATTCGCGTACAAATACGTTTGATTCATTCGGTACCTGACCGAAGTATTGATAAACGAGATGTCGCGTCGTGTTGCTTCATTAAACACGCAAGTTTCTCGTAATACAAATTTACTTTTCATTTTTTCAATTATTTATTCGTTAATATTATCATTCTCTTGAACCATATACGGAAACAGTTTTTTCTCAAAAAATTTTTTTTTTTAGAGATGTTACACATTATATATTACGAGTAACAATAAATAAACGTGTGCATTGCTCCGTCTTTTTATTCATTCATATAAAGATAGATTTGTATATCTGCATTTATACGTATACGTTCACATATGTGCGGAGCGAACGAATAATAAAAAAAATTAAATGTATTAAATGCGGATATTGGTAGCCGAGGTATTCATTATGAAAGACGTTAATGTTGAGTTTGATTTATCATTGTGTTCATGACCCATCAGAGCTCCCTTTTCATAACCCCAGCGTGACCCCCCTGCGTTCATGCGCCTTATTTATACATACACGTCCATTTTGCGTGCGTGAGAGGGGTTTCAAAGCGCGCGAGCAAAAGCTGAGCAAAGTCGAAGTCTCTTTTTCTCCCGGTTACCTTATTCCCTCACCAAGCCGATTCGACGCGACTTCGCAGTAATTTTTTTCCTTTTCAATTTTCGAAATCAAAAAGCGCCTCCTTGGATGGATTTTTGCCACTTTTTTCAGGTTTTTTTCAAGAAGCGAAGAGGAATGGGCGTCGAGAAGAGCGATGAGCTCCAAGCACGCGAGCTTCGAGAAATCCACGCTGGAGTGATTTTTATTTGATTTTTTTCTGCAATTTTTCTCTCTAGATCGCTTCTCCTCTCTTTTCCTCTATCGCACAGCGCGGCAGTTATTTCTCCTTGGGACGAACCAAGTGTCGACGAGAGGATCGCCGTGGAGCAAGAAAATATCGCGCGATGAGGTACTCAACCGAGTTCGCAATCTTTCGCTCTTTTTTCTCCTTTATTATTCTCAAACGCGACCCTAAATCATCGCTCGTCAAATCATATGGACATTTTTTATGAGAAATCGATATTTCGTTTGAGCGACACATTTTATACGAGATTATATTTTATTGTAGATATTTAAAAAAATTATGCAATATCAAGAAATTCCTTTTTCATGTTTTCTATTAACAATTTTTTCATATCTCAAAAGAGGGAAAGTTTCGTTCCGTTTATTTTGTGTAATTTTGCTTCATTTAATTTTTCAAAGGTTTGTACTTTTTTTTCGAAATATTTGCTGTCGGATATCAACGGGGCCGTTATAAAAGTCGTTTAAGCGTCACGTCCGAGCTGTGAGAAGTGCGTACTTCGTTCATTACCGCACTTTCTCGAGGAATCCTCTTCTACTTTTTCCCCGGTGTAGACATCTTGGTGCGCAAATACTTAAATGCAGCCTCACGGAAATTTTTTCGTCGGCGTCCCATTGAAGGAGGCATCGAAGCAAAACCGGCGAGTCCTTCTCGAGGAGAATCGAAAAGGGAAGAGAATTAAAAAATCGAGAAAAAAGGATGGTCAAACGCGCGCCAGCATCATTACCGGTTTCCCACCGACAACGTTCGGTTTTCGCTCCTTTTTTTTCATCTTTTTCTCTCCCTTTAAATCACAGTTATCTCGTCTTCTCTAAAATAGTATCGAGAAAAATCCAATTTACATTCGATTTAGATTCCTTCCATATACATTAAAGAAGCATCGACGAGTATACCCTTTTGATAAAATGACGACGACTCTGCACTAATGAAAAACATTGCGAATCGATCTTATCCTCGGAATAATCGTCGGTCCCGAACGCGAAATTTTATTGAATTTAAATCAGAATTTATCGCAATGCTAATTCTTCGGAGAAGATAAAAAACTGGCTGGTAACTTTTTTATAATAATAACTTCATTATACGAGATAAATGTAACGAAAGATATTAAAAAATCATCGTAATAGTAAGTTATGACAGATAAGAATTATAATCGATTATTTTTTAAAATTAAAAATCGTGGAAAAGTGGGCAAGAGATTAAGAGGCTAAAGACGGACAATAATTAAGTGAGATCGAGAAGAAAAATGTTCTCTCTCTCTCGCACTGACATAAAATTAAGTTTACACTCGCTCCATATGGTCTTTTCCACAACGATGTAATTTCGGTCATTAATTTTTCTCAATCTTTTCCCAACGATAAACATTGCGCTACGGGTGCGTAAATAAATGTACGAATGTATATTAGGCGAATCCTTTTAATAATGATATCAAGCGACCTGGCGGCGATCTCTGGCCACAAGGTGAGAGGGAAAGAGAGAGAGAGAGAGAAAGATGAAGCGATCGCCACTTGCCTCACTATACGACTTATGCAAATTTGAACTAATTGGCGAAGAAATTCTGCTTCCAGCATGAGAGACAGAGAAAGAGAGATAAAACGCATTTGATAGTGTATTTGCACTATCAAATGTTTATCAAGCTCTTCCTTTTATGTAAATTTCATTACGATAAAATATAAATCTACTCATTTATCAATTAGAGCCAGATATTTTTAAACTTTATTCAATATTAAACAAAAAATGTTCCTCACCAAATGAGATGTAACAATTAGAAAAACGTCAACTAAATCTTGCTTGTATAGTTTATTGTGTATTTGATAATTCGTGAAGAGGATTTAGAATAAAATGAGACTATTCTCCAAAAATAAGATGAAAGACTTTAGAAGAAATTTCTTGAAATTGATAAAAACTGATATTTCAGAAAATGATTTGAAATAAAAATCAGATGTGTTTTATAACAAAATAAATAAAAGACAACCAAGTACGTCTGTCAAAAAAATGCATGTTTTCGCACGAGGTTAAGTTGCCTTATTTTAAAGTGTTCCATGTTTATTTATAGAACGATAAATCTAAAATTCTTTTTTTTTGTATCCAAAATAAAAACAGATCGATTCGTGATAGAAAACTGTTTGCATATTTATTAGAAGAGAGTAAGAGAAACAAGCGCGTGTGCGACGCCGAATGGCGAGAGTCGCGGACGACACGGTGCGGTGCTCTCGCTTGAACACATCATTTGAGTGACTGAGTACCGAGAATGGTGCATCTCTATGTGCACTTCTCTGAACAGGGTGTGCGTATGCACTCGTGTATAATTCACGCGCGTGGGTTGTAATCTTTCTCGCATACCTGTACCGTAACCTAACGTTCCATCTTCCAGCGAGATAAAATGAAAAATGAAGAGCGAGCAACAACAAAAATCGATGTGCGGTTTCATTTTTTTTTCACTTTGTCGTATATCGGTAATTTTGTATTACGGTAAAAATGCACAAGTGGTTACACTTCCTTCATCTCTAGACATTCCATCGGAGGTTTTTCTGCGGCAGTTTTTTCTATGTATACGAAGTACAAGGACATCAGTTTTTGTTTAAAGACTTTTTGATAAACTGCTATACGTCCGGGATTATCATCATATTTTTGTACCCCAGCTATAGAGGAAAGAAGTGTTGCTCTGTTCGACGATCTCTAAACGTTTGATCAGTTAGAAAACTAAAACTTTTTCCCCATGCACGAACGCAGGTTAGTTATAGTTGGAGTTGGAGTTTTTTTCTACCTCACGAGAGGTAAAGAAACGATATGCGGGTAATAAATGGCTGAAAAACCCCGAAAAGGATGTACAAGACAAATTCCGAACTAATATCAGATATTAAATGTTCAATTATAATGAGACGTCAGCTTTCAAAAAATTTTTTGAAACATCTGTCATAAAATCAATTTTGGACTTCGGTCACATGTCACGCACATCTTAAACTGTGCCAATTCGAAAACGCATATTAAAAGAGAGATTGAAACATCATATTTTCCATTTTTTTTTTCATGAATTCGCAAAGGACCAGCTTCGCGGATGACAAAGGAACTCGTAGCCGGAAGTGTGCTCATCGGTATCGGTAACAGTTTGTCGAGAAGGGCAACGAAGCAGGTGCGTATCGTTTCGTTTGTCCGCGTCTCTGCTTTCTCGCAGTATCTCTTTCCCCTTTCTCTTCGCCGGTCGTTTCGTCGAGTTTATTCCTGCAGCTGCTCTTTCGCGAGAGACGCGCAAACACACGCGCGCTCTTTATCTCCGCGAGTTTCTTCGAGGCAGGAACAGTAAAGTCGGAGAGTATAGAGAAAGAAATGAATAAAAAAGTAAAGGTACACATTTTTTCAGACAGAATGACGACGATGTACGGCGAGCGCCAAGATGCACACACTCACTGAGATATATAAATTTTATAGTAACATCCACTATCAGAAATAAAACTCGAAATATATACGAAGGAATAGTTTATCTCTATACACTTGGCTACTATATAAGATGCTGTCGACGCTGATGTCGAAAAGCACTTATTTACGATTAACGATTCTAAAATTCGCTTATTCTGAAAAGTATATTTCTTCGTTATTTTTAATAAAATACTGATTGGCTGAATGAAGGAAAATTATTGATGAATCGAACTCAGCCAATCACTGAATGATCGACGCAGTCACGTGACTCGAGAGCTTCCAATTGGCTCGTGTGTAATGCTCCATAATCCCTCAACCACAAATCATATAATTTTCTCACTTTCAGAATTTAATTCTGGAATAGCCTGTACACGTATAATACGTATGAAATAGCAACGCTTGTAGATCTCACCTCGTGCACGATATATCTCTCAATTAATTCTCTGATAAAATAACCAGATATTACGGCAACGCTCGGGGAATTTCTGCTGAAATTCTTATTCACTTCTCTCACCTTTTTTTCCTACAGTCAAGAATCCTCGCACTTTAATCTCAATCGTCAAGAAAATTACCCGCGTAGCCGCGAAAAATAAATTTAACTGTGAGGAATTTATCTTCCGGAGTATGCGTCGGGTTTTTGAATCGCGAATTTACAGCTTTTTACTCGCAAGCACAAAATATGCAATTCAACAATAAAATTGTTTGAAAAAAAGTGTAGAAATTTATTGAGCAACTACACGGGGTAAGAGCGCGACGTGATTTTTTTTAACACTTACATTTTTGGTGAGCAACCGTTCTCTTCGGGTTTCCTCGTCAATTTTTCGTGGCGAAACTTTAATTATCTCTCTCGCGGAGGTACGATTATTACCGGGATGCTATTTTTGTCCATATAAGTTAAAATTTTTACGACGTTGCGAAAAAGAAAGGGAGAGGGAGCGAAAAGTCGTAAGGAGTGTCGGGATAAAACCGAACGAGTATAAAGTTCGTCGGTAGTGGCGCGCCGCGGTTAACCACCTTTACTATATATATTCACTTGCAAATGAGGTGTACCGCATGCCTCGTATTTCGAACACTTCGTACCCTCGGCTTCTATCCGGACGCAGGAAAAAAAATACATTTTTTAAATAAATATGCATAGAATAAAAAACAGAAACAATCATTTTCTTTTTTCTCACGCATGTATATGTGAGCTCAAAATAAAAAAATTTCAACTAATTCGGCACAAAAGTTTACATTTCCAGAACCAATAAAAAATTATTTTGAAATTTAAGTTCAGATGCAGTATCTACTTTCTTGCGGATGCGTTATCATTCGAAATTCTAATGTACGGAGTACTACCACTGCCATATATGAAGAAACAGCGAGAACTTATTTAAGGATCTATTGTATATTAATAGAAAATGTGTATGGTTTTTTTATTATCATAATTTTATAATAAAAATATTATTTTTTAATGACAAAATATTCTTGAAGAAACTTTATACTTTATGATTTTTTTTACGTGACGATGCATGTATTTTTGGCTCTAGATTTTGATCGTTTCGATAGAGGATATATACGTGAATTTTTGCATGATTCGTGAAAGAGCGGTAAAAAAATCACGTCCGAGTTGGGCACGTTCTGCTTTCGTACTCGGAACACGCGAATCTTCGCTCTGGAGTATTGCAAAAATGTTTTTCTTCCTCGTCGTCGCGTTCTTGATGCGAGACGAAGAAAAATACCGGCGAGTGTATTAAAACGACATATGGTCCTAGCTGAATACCTTTCCCTCTTTTCCACTCTCTCGTCGAGTGACTTCTCAAACAAAAGTGCATCGTTCTTCACTCTGAATAATATTTTTACGGTACAAAATTAATTGCGTTTTTTTTTTTAATTTGCATAAATACTTTGCATGAAATTTTATTTTAAAATAAAACTCTTGCAAATTATATACAAAATTTTTCTGCAATTTGTGTTCATTGAATTTTCTGCGGAAACCAATTTTTCTTTTTTGTACACTTATCAGGGTGGAGCTCATTTTTCATTCTTTTGATTGTTTTGTTATACTTTAGTCGAGAAGGGAAGGAATAAGTGGAGGCAATGATCCGAGGAATATCCAAATGGTGTGCATTTCACGTTATTTATATGTCTATTAGGCTCTCGCGTGTATACACACGCGTGCGATACTGTATAATTCTATCGTTAAAACGTTACCCGTGACTTGAAGTTTTTACCTCCCCGCATCAAGCTTCGTACTAAATACTTGCGTACATTTACGCGAATCTGTCAGACATTCCACGCAGAATTATCAATTTTCTCATCACAAAAAAGAGTCATTTCTAGAAAAAAGGGGAGACTGAGCAAATTTATTACTTTTTTATTGCTATGACGATGTTTATAACTAAAAAAAAATGTTGTTAAAGACAGAAAATGAATAATCGCTTGTATCAGATGGCTCAAAAAAAATTTGATTCAGCCTAACGAACTCAGTTTTGTGGAAAAATCTAAATGAAAATCGGAAATAATTTGATATATTTCAAGTCTGAAAATTTAATTTAATAAAGTGCTAAAAAACATGCACGTTCGTTTTGTGATATTATCACGTAAAAATGTATGAAAATGGCATTAAAAAATTAATAAATTTAAAAATAAAAAATTAAATATTCGAATCCCTCGAATTGAGCGTTTCTGGAGATTCGCAATCGCGTGCGTTTTCATAAAAGTAGCGATATTAATCGATTTTTTTCAGGAAGCGAAGACGATGCTGAGGCTCGGTTGCGCCGAGCGCATGTTAAAATGAATTTCGAGCGTGGAATCACGTGATTGCGAAACGAGCCACGGACACCTCGTTAATTCGATGTGTGTATCCTAGCGCGTCGAATGAGGTGTAACGATATTACTTAATTACCCGCAATGTATATACGGCCAGAGCTCGGAGCAGAGGCTCGGTAACGCGACGGCTAAAACTGCTCTCGGATACCGTATCTAATTCGAGAAGAAATTGTACAATTATCATTATCATTATTATCATATCCGATAGAAGGAAGAGAGGAAGATACGCCGTGAAAGGAGACAGCTCCCGAGAGACAGAGTGTGAAAACTTGCATCTTGCCAATTCGATAAGTTTCCTTCAATCATCAATAGAAACGAGTCCTCGATGTAGATCCTTGGTACTTGATAATTTTTCGATTAATTGGATTCGCTATTACCAATCATGTTGAAAATTTTTTTGATTCGTTACAGAAAATTATGGAGAAACGAGATAGACAAACCGTAAATTAAAGACGGATATTTAACTTACGATATAATAACGTTTATGGTCGCGTGCTGCAAGAAAATTTGTTTTTTCTCCCGGCGGATATTGTTTGATGTCCGGCTAAACGGTTTCGTGTCATTTCTATATTTTTATTTTTTTATTGTTGTTATTTTTTTCGAAAATGTACGAGACATACAATTTTGTGCGAGTAGATACGTGTATGGGAAGTTAAGAATCAATGCGCGGGCTGAACTCGAGAGTTTCGTGTCGAAGAAAATCCGCCTGAGGCCAAAATAGCGCAGAACTTCGACATTTGCATTTTCGCTAAAGAAGATGGCTCCCGCAATATCTTTTTCCCTTTCCGTGAATTATTTTCTTTTCTCTCTTTTCCGTTTTTTTCTCCGAGTTTCTCGTAGTCGAAGGCAAATAGCTAGTTATCCTCCGATGGAACGTTTCCTCCCTGCGTTTTAAACATCAACCTCGCGGCTCTATCGAGGCACATCATTTCCCGTAAAATATTCCACGATGTAAAAACTGGAGAATTTTTCATCGATAATTTTATCATTTTTTATTCAGTATACAATAATTTTGTATTAACCTTTAATAACCGTTCTTCGAGGAAATTGAAAGACATTTTATGAAGAAATTTTATTTCTACCAGTACCGTTTCATTTTCGTATGAATAAAATGAAGATGAATGAAAAACACGAGTGCGCATGATAGTACGAGTGTATCCAATAGTAAAAAATTGATTTTATCATTTTGTTTATTTTTTATTAACATTATAGTGACTATTTTTTGCGGAAATTAAAAGATACTTTATGGAGAAATTTTATTTATGCACTACCGTTTCATTTTTGTATTTTATATAATGAGAAGAATAATAAAGATGAGAACGCGAGCATACATGAATCTGATAGCAGGGGCGGAGTACGCATGCCGGAAGTTTCGCCAATTTTCTCGAGGTCTTTTCAATCCCTTGCCAACCATTACACACGTGAATGTCGTCGAGTTCTTTTCACTCTTTTGCTCTAGAGTACGAATGGCCACGGATCTACTTTATACACGGAATGAAGATTTCTACGCGTTTTCCGTATGTGTGTATATCTGACCATGTGCGTATTCATTAACCGCTTTTTATCCATCAAGTTAACCTCTCTCCTTCTCTCTCTATCCTTCTGCTATATGGTTGTGCCCTTTTCTTTTCTATCTTTTCTATTTATCTGTCCCGAGGATCGTTCCTCCCTTTTTCCTTCCTCTTTCCTCCACTTCTGTCTCGTTTTTCCTCTGTTTCACGTCCCCTCGCCCGGTTAATTACTCCGGGATCACGAGAAAATAAAATACCGCGAGTTTTATATTTTCTGTGCGAGCCCTTTCATGCACGTCGCCCCAGCCCAGATAAGTGTATCCCATCGCTGATGCGTACGCGACACGCCACTGACTTTCCCTCTCTTGTCTCTTCAAAGCCTGATCGGGGACATGGTTATCTCTGTAGCCATCTTTTTCTTTTACTCTTTTCATTCATCGTTTACCAGTTTTATTACTTTTCGAGTTCTAGTTTTTCTTCAATTTAAACTCTAATATCTGTTCTTTTTCATTTGTTTTCAAGTTAATAAAAAAAGTATTACATGTTAGGTTAGTTCTGATTTATATATTTAATTTATGTAGTTGAATATACATATTTCAATATTATAATTACTATTCGAATAACTTTTTATTTTCAATTTTAACAGTTAGACGAAGAGTAAAATTTGATTTATCAAAATCAAACTTTTCTGTAGTAAAATAATTATTAATATTTTTATATTTTTTTATTTGTAATCGTGATCGAAGTTTTTGTGATAAATTGCACTGCATTTATTTATCATACATAGCTGGAATATTTTATTTTTATTCTATTTAAAAGTGAGAACTTCTGTTCGTCAATTGAACGTCAAAAAATTTTCTCTCAGATAAATTTACAAGGACAAATTTATAAAAAATACAGATACAGTTAATGTGACTGTAATTAGTCCAATCCATCAATCGAGAGAGAATTGATTCGTCAACTGCGATCCAAATTCTCCTCCCTTTCAATCTCATCCTCGTCTCTTGCTGTTCGCCGATTCAATTTTCTTTTTTTTTTTCTTGATTAACTATTTGCTTTTGTTTTCTCCACTTTCCATCAACTTCAAGATCATCCAGTCTCAATTCCCGAGGATTCTGAATTTTTTCAGAATGCTCAAATGCTTATGTTACTCTCGCGTGTGTGTGAAAATAAATGAGCCGGAGTAACGAGAAAGCGGCGCAATCCGAAATACAAGGATCGAGCTCGGTCGTCCTCCTCTCCGCGGAGATCGACGAGAACGCGCGAACGTGTCATTAAAATCATCAAGCTCGTTTCAATGCTCATCGAGCTACGGGGCAAATCAACGGAAGCATCGAACGCTAGCATACATGCGTACGGATGGCAATGCGTTTACAGGGTGTTGCAAAAAATAGATACAAATATATATCGATCAAGAAACATTAAAAAAAATTCACATCCAGAGTCAAGACTTGATACACTTATTTATATCATCAAAAAAAAAAAAAAATTCCGAATAGCAGCGACTCTCTGCCAGTATATACGAAAGTAAGCTATTTTTTAATCATTAAAAAAACGTGTTTCGAAAATTTCAAAAAAATGTATCTCCTTTGATTATAATAATTTACAATGTATTTTATTTGTGTTTACGGTAATAAAAATTGTCGTAAATTTATTATTTTTACTGAAATTATATTGGCTGTCAGTTGTGTCAAAATTTTAAGGTAAAACTTTGACAGTCATTTGGCAAAACCAACGTGTCAAATTTCTGTTGTTACTCAAGCTTTGGACGAAATACATCAACAAAAATTGTGACTCTCAGAATTTTTTCACGTTAATTTATTTCAAAATTCAAAAATTTTAATTTTTAAGATTTTTAATAAAATAAAATTCGAACTCTGCGAAAATGTTATTCGGAAAATTTTCCTTACATTTTCGTTTCCTTTTACTGATTGATATATTTCAATTTTTTCAAAAAAATTTTCCGACGTTCGAATCACAGGTGCATGCTACATATTCCTTAGCATTATACAAATAAATAAATAAACACAGATAACTCAGCTGTTCTATATATAAATCGAGACGCGTACATGGAAATATTTATTGCGTACAATGTATAAATCCGAGACTTTTCTCTGGATCTCATGCGCAGCCCATGTACACAGTAAATAAGAATCGAAGTACAACATAAAAACTTTTACAGAGTCTTTCAGAACTGAATGACAAAACTTGAAGAATCCTAATTCAAAGAATCGTGTCTTCCTCGATCCAGAATATTGAATCTAAATTTACCAAAGTGTTTTTTCATCTGGACCACGATGATCTCGATCCTTCGACAAAGTTTACATCGATTTTTGTCGAATCGATGAAAAACGATCGAATGCTTTTCGATTCAGAATTAAATCGTCATTACGTTTTTTATTACTGACCATGCAGACCGGCGTCAACTTCTGGGTTAGCCTGTAGATTCGGACGAGTGCGAGGAGTGTAAAAAAAGTAGGCTCAACGCCCGTGAAACTTCTTCGAGGGGAGGAGAGGAACGAGAAAAGGGGAAAAAGGGGCAAGCGGAGATCTCTTCTCTCCAGCAAAAACTGGAAGCTGCTACGACTTCGATGGGAGCTTCCATACGAACGTACGTATACTTCACGTTTCTCGGCCTTTCCCGTGTATGTTCCTCTTGACCAAGCATATACACATATATATACGTATGTATAAGACAAGAAGTGCATGCACACACTCGAGAGCTCTCAGAGAATAACCCTCTTTTCTCTCTTTTTAACTCATCTCGTATTTCTCTCTTTTCCTCTTCTCTTCGTCTCTCTCTCTCTCTCTCTCTCTCTCTCGTTCTCCCTTCCTGGCACTTTTCTCCTCGCAAAGCCGCAAGTTGCATACCAAAATTACTTTTACACACACTCGGACACAGCGGATGCACCGAGAATTTGCACAATGCGCGAGTATATGCTTTTTTCATCGACGACTTGGAAACTGAGAAAATTTTTCTCTCTCTTTTTTTGAACAATTTTTTATAATTTTGTAAAATTGTAATACAGATTCAAGTTTTTTTTTTTAATTGCGGATTTCTACACGTATTGATGGAACGATGAATTTAATAATTCGTTGGAAAAACGATCTTTATTTTCATCAGGAATCCGTTTTTTGACGTTTTCAGAGTTTTTTTATCGGTCGAGGTATGATAACCAGAGTCACGTGCTGTACAGTATCAAATAGATGAATCTTTACATTCTTTGATTATTTTTTTTTGTCTCCGTAATTCATTTTATCTCGCTCATGATTCATTATTGCTCGAAAAATATGAAATAAAATTATGAAAAAAAAGATCAGGAATTCCTATACGTTTATCTTTATACGTGACGCAACGTATTTACTGCTCAATACCATCCGGAAATTCACTTCTAAGACTCTCAATCAAAAAGTTACGTGCAGGCGAGTCAATCCTGTGCACGTTAAATTTATTTATCGATGGTATTACTCTCTCGCCTTGTCGGAAATTGAACTCTTCCATTTGTCGAATGAATCATTCGTTACTTTGACGTGGGAGAAACTTTTTTTTAAATCACATTCTGTAATTATTACACGTAATTTCAAGTCCAAAGAAAAAGTGTAATCAACGACTGTGAAAAATATAACGACGAGTACCTGTGCGTTATAAATTTCAGTCGATGATTACATTTTTCTTTTCTTCGTTTGCTTTTCATCAATTTTTTTACTGCGCTTGGTTAAATGTTTTTTTTATCTTCTGTTTGTCATGCTAATAATTTTTTGTGAGTTCGAAAGAGACAATGAAGCGCGCCGTGAGTCAGAAAGTTTGTTCGACGATTATTCCGGGTAAGGATTGGGTAGAAGGATGATTCGAGATATTCTACAGTCACGTCAGCGTGTGTGCACTTGGATAAGAAAACGCAACAGGTCGCTCTCCCGGCCCTTACGTGAACGATTTTAAAAATGGTGGGGAGAGCGCACCAGTCAAACTGGTATCATTGTTACAACCTCCTCTGTACTCTATATGCACTTCAACCTTTTCCCTCCCCTTTTTTCTAATTTCATTTTTTCTTCATTGATGAAGCCACACACGTTGTCAAAATTTTCATTTCTACAAGTCAACATTTTTTTTCGTTCTTCGTTGCAATTTTTTCCTTACTTTTTTTTCTAATTTTATTTTTGTTACTGAAGAAAGAGCAAAAGCGTCGAAAAATTTTTCATATCAATTTAAAAATTTTCATTCTACACGTCCTTCGAATAAAATTATGATTACTTTTTTGATCTTTACTGTGAATTCAATTTTGATTTTTCAATAAAAATAAATAAATAAGTATATTGGAATATTGCTTTTTTCAAATAAAAATCATTATTGCTGGACTTTTCATCGAGGAGAAATTCAGGTTCGCTTCGAGCGAGAAGACTGCTAACGGGACGTTAATTTTGAAAAATAGTAAAATATGAGAGACGACGTGGCATCCATATTTATTTAGCTACTTTTGTGGTGATCTTTTCAATACTCGAAGTTGCCTCAAAGACGTCGGGATTGATGACGACGAAAGGAAAGGATGGAGAGAGGATGGAAAGGTATAGAGAGAAAAAAAATCTATACATATACGTATATACAGAAAAAGGGAAGCGAAAGGGTGCAGGAAAAAATATGTGATCGCTTATATACACAGATATGAGTAGACCAACGATAAAATCTCGGGATTTATGGGAGAAAATTGATGGAAGTGATATAGAATGCGTATCGTCCCGGGAAGGATGCGTCTCTCGGATAATTATAAGATGTTCCTCCGGCTACGATTATTACGCTCCATTTAGTACATACCGATATATCTACTAGTTCTACGCACGTACACAAACATACGAGTCATTCCTATTTGATGTACATCTTTTTTGTTACTTGAGAGGAATCCGACAAAAGTGATTGTGAAAAATCAACGAATATTTCGATTAATTTCTCATAAACTCTAAAATTCAAAAACGCATATTTGTAAAAGAATTTATAATTTTAAGGAATCAAAAATATACATTTTTTAAGAGTTATTAAAATGTTTTTGACAAAACTGTATATTATACTTAAAGAATTTAGAAATATTTTTCATTCGAAAATTGATAATTGAGGTGCTGATTGATTTTAACATCTCGTCGAGTAGTGTTTAAAATTTTTTTTTAAAAAGAAAAACATTGATTCTGAAAATCCGGTTTCTTAAATTTTAAGAAAATTCTTGAAAATGTTTTGCAAAGTATATTTTCTAGATATTTATACAATCTTTGTTTTTATGAAAGATAACGAAATCACGTTTTTATGAAGTAAAAAAATAAAAGACAATTATTTTTAAGATTTAATAATACCTTACGTTCGTAGCTTAACGCAAATCTGAGATCGCACGAGAGCGGAACTAATAATATCTCAGGACAAGTACGAGGAAACCGTTATAATCGAATGATTAGTTAATAATACCCCGGTTGGGCATTGTCAATAAATAATCTTTGTTGGGCGCGGACGCGTAATTAGGGCTTCCGACTTTGCGCATTACTGTACACTCGATTTATTTCTTTAAAAAATCAAACGATCATGCAACTCGAAGGAAAAATAAATAATAAAAAGATATATTTTCCCGTGGGCTTTCGTGACAAGGGAAAAATATGACTTTTCCCTTGGCTAAGTATTTTTAGTTGTTTTCTTATTTTTCATCTCTCTCAATTTCATCTTTTTCCTTCGTCTGGATTCGCGCACGTTCGCCTTCGATAATTCTTCAGGATTAGATGAAAATCGAGAGAGAAAGAGAGGAATCAAGAGAGAAAGAGATAGTTGAGAGCAGGTGATTACGCATTGGATTTGTAATGGCTACTGGCGTACAACTCAGGACGTGATAATATTTCATAAATCCTACTACTGGCATTATTCTCCATGTAATTAGAGTGAAAGTGCATCGGGAACTATCGTCGAGCGATCGGTTTTGAGGATATCGCGTGAACTTTTGCGAAATCTAATAATAACAATAATGTTTCAAAAGGTCTCGAAATGAATTTAACTGGAAGATGACTGCACGCGAAGACGATTATCCTATAAATATTTTATTTTTCATTTTTTAAATTATCGATAAAGTTTTGTTAAAATGAAAAATAAAAATAAAAATGGATTATTTTCCGAGTGATTTTTTTTCTTAACAAAAAAGATCCTGCGTCGATTAACAAGTTTTTAACATAAAACTTATATTGTAGTTTTCGTTTGACGTGTAAAAAGACAGGTTTTTTTATTACTCGTACACCGTTATACATCGGCCTTACGATAAGAGTAATTTAAAACGTCTTATTCGTTACCCCCGTAGAAAAACTAAAAAAGTGTGGATTTTCTAAAGTGGAAAATGATGTGGGCGGAAATCCTGAAATTTTTTTTTTCTCTGGCACGTGCTAAAGCGAAATAACGTGTCATTTTGAATTTAAGAATAGTCCCTCTGTATGTAATTACAACTCGTTAGTTAAATTAAATTTTGTCAAAGGATTGAGAAGAAGGATCGTAAAAAGAATTCGGTAGGTGGAGACTCCATTCTCTTCGTCTCTTTCTCTCTTTGTTGAAATTTCGCTCCCTTCTTTCTCTCCTCGTCGTCTTTCTTTTCTGGCAGAGGCCAAAATAAAAGACTCCGAGCGATCATCATCTTCGGCCTTGAAAATTTTACCTGGTCAGACGGGAGGTAAAAAAGACGATGAGAGAAAAAGAGAGAAAGAAAACTCTAATGCGAGAGTTCACTTATGGATCGTTTCCAGCCAATGGCGTCGAGAGTCGATGTCATGAGGAATTCGCAAGGAGCGATCAGTGTTCCTAGCGATACTCACTGATAATAATCGAGTGAAGATAATTTTTAGGTAGTTAACGATTCAATGAGAATGTATACAACGACTTAAAATCGAAATAAAATATACCAAAATACTCATTCGAATAATTTTGTCATCGTTAGACGTTCACGAAATGAAAAGAATTTGGAATTTGAAAAAAATTGGAAAATTTGGATGGAATATGTAAAAATGTAATCAGTGTTCTCGAAATCAAGCAAAAAAAATTTCAAACCTCTTCAACTGAAGCCGACAAAAAATGGACATTCGATAACTAAAAATGTGTAATTAAAAATATCTTAATCCTGTTATCATGTAAATTAATTAAAAGTCTCTCAACTGAAAAAATGCCAAATTTCGATATACGAAGTATGAAAATCATTGAAGATGAGTTTGATATTTTAATTTTAAGTGCGAGAGAGAATTAAGAAGCGCGACCTTATCAGTTCGAAATGAACGATGAATTTAAATGTGAATAATTTAATGAAGTTATATTTGTTTTTTTAGATCAATATGCTTTTTTTTTATAAAAACTTGTTTGGAGAGAGCTAAGGGGTGAGTGTAAACGAGCCAAATTAATTCGAGAGGAAAAAGTCATCATGCTGGGGCGAAAAGGGAGAAAAGAGAGAATTGGAGGCGAAGTCGAAGAATTTTCTACGGATGAGATTAAAGAGAGACCGACCGGGAGGATAAAAGTCATGTTGAATCTCTTTCTTTGAGAAGACGTGTCCATCACGATATTGACTATACACGAAAGATTTTACACAGTCCGCCACGAAACGTTATCCACTTTTACTTTTATTTTTCTATTTTTTTCTTAACTGTTGTCATTAAAAAAAAACTTTTTTTTCTCGTCCCTTTTCTTTGGGTTTGGTTGTCTCTTTTTCTCTTATTATGAGATGTTTTCTCCGGGCAGAAGAAAAGATCCTCGTAATTACAGGTTTCGTACGTATAGCTATAGCCATGAAGATGATGCCCGGGCTAAGCCCCTGTCAAATTCCGGAAAGCTCTTTTTCGTTCGAGACGTTTACTCGCTCACTTGATCCAAATTCACACATTATTCTTATCTTTCATTTTTGTTTTCGACTCGACACTAAGATATGAAAAGGAATATTTTTATATTTATACACTTTTTTATATTCGTATCTATATTTATTTAAATGATTTTTTCATTCAATCTCATTTGCTAACCGATCAAAATACAATAAACTTCGCATGAAAACGAAATTTGTTCCAATAATTAAAAAAAATCATCGTTCATTTGTTATGTCAAAAAAAATTATTCTTTTGAAGTTTTTTGCATTACTTTCAAAAGTTTTCAACGAAAGATAAGGTTAAAGCTTTCTTGTAAGAAAATTTTCATAAAATAAGTCATAAAATCCTCGTACATGACTCGAATAAAAAAATATGGACGAGCAGAGCATAAGGTGCACTTATATTTTTACATATTTTTGTTGATTTTTTTGGTTATTTATTTTTTTGTACTTGTTCTCGCCGCCTCTCGACTTCGACATGTAAATCCAGGATAAAAGAGTGAGTGTTCAAGGATTCTGGGGAATTTATAGCAGGGATTCTGAACACCAACCACCCAGCGAACAACACACCCCATCGTAAATTTCATGGTTATAAACGTCTTTCGAAAATTTCTGCAATGTCCCTTCTTCCTTCGAGCTTGTGCTCGCACCGTTATCCTTTTTTCTCGATTCTCTCGTCTCTTTCTCCTCTCGATTCCTTTCTTAAGAGCCTTTTCGAACCTTTCTCCACCGGGTCATTAAACTCCGAAGCTCCATGTCGCGAATTTTTTAAAATAAAAAATTATTTAAGGGACGTGTAGAGCAGAATAATATTCTGAAAATGATGAAGAATCTATGCAAATAGTTCTGTCAAGTGGAAAAGCAAAGACGGCTAAGTGGGTGCGAATGACAAAAGTTCTTCCGCGTTCGCAAACAAAAGTACAAAAGTGCGATGAGTGCAAAACCACTTGACAGACTTGAGTGTTTATACGAACATCTTAAAGTGCTGCTGTTGTACGCCAAGATTTTTTTATCTTGTTCAATTTTTATCAATGTTTTTTCACCCATTTAGTTCCAATTTTCGATAATTTTGAAAAATCACTCAAAATTGAAGTCGATGTTGAGGAAAGAGAAATGAAGCATCTTAAATTTTTGCTATATTGAAATTTAGTTTAAAATTCGGCATGAATTTATAAATTTGTACATCTTTAGTTAAATAAATAGAGGGAATGATCTAAAAACTGTCCTCGATCGAAAATTCATAATGAGGACATGAAATTATAATTTTTAATCTCTCTCGTAAAACTCATCTTTTAACCTGTGAAAACAGTATTGGCGATTTATTTCAAGGTGTTATAAAAAGCTTATCAGGACTATGCGTTCGGTCTGAATTTTCATTACGCAAATTCAAAATAACGAAAAAAAACATTTCCATCGAAAATTCATGATGAGGATATGAAATCATAATTTATTTATTTGTAATCCCTCTTAAAATTCGATCCCTTATAACATGGAAAAACGGTTTTCGGCTTCTTTCAAGGGGTTATAAAAAGCTACAGACTAGACATCGGATTCCCATCCTCCTCGCGCAAGCTTCAGATTTTCGTGTACGTCAATAAATTCGCAGATTTGCCCCATGCTGTTAAAATCTAGAGAAACACGTTTGTTCGCATGCACCCTTTTCTCCCTTGGTTGCTCTTATCGTTTTTTCATCGTGTTCTCCTCTCCGATATATTCGTAAGAAATACGTGTACCATGAGGGCTCTCTTGTTGGTATAAGACTTGCGTGAGAGGTATCAAGGCCTGTGAAAGATTGGCCGTCACTCAACGATCTCAGAGTCGAGGGAACACACTCGGGCAATCGGCACATTCTATATGAACCCGCCATCATCCTACCCTTTTATCCTCTCCAGGATCTTCCTCGCTTCGATTATTTTTCTTCAACTTTTTCTCATTCAAATTCAAACAAACAAATCTATTATTTTTCATTAATACAAATTGCCAGGGTCGTCGGACAGCCAACATTCGATCTTGTTTTAATTAAGTATAATGAATAAATTCTCATCAGGTTCCTAGCCCAACGAGCGTTCCAATCGAGAGGCATATAAAAATTAATAAATTATTTAATATTCTGGAAAATATTTATATAGAGATATTTTTTTGGTTAACCGTTGTAATTGTTTTCTCTAAGGATTTGTTCACTATATTGAATAATTTCATTTAAAAAAATAATGATACGATCTTATCGATCAGAAGAATGGGGCATATGAGTTTCTGATGAGAATTTTTATTGATTAATTATTTATTAAAAAATGTGCAAAATTTGACATCCAACGATCCTTACCATTCCTCTAAAAAAATTGCATTTTCAGAGTTCCGTCACTTTAAACATTAAAAAAAAAATTTTGCTCTTGTAGCTTTTCTCTTCATTTTTTCTCTCCCTTTCTTTTATTATCCCTTTTATTCGATCGATAGATGCTCGACGAGCACGCGTTGATCTTCCGAAGAGATACAAAGTCTCTCTCTCTCTTTCTCTCATCTATACTCTTCCTTTCTTTCTCTTTAAAGAGTCAATTCTTGATTGCCTGGCTTCGATCCTTTGAATCCACCATAAAGGCTTTCCAACCTCTATTCATGCCTCCATTTTTCTTCACCACCTTTTTTGCCCCTCGCGTCTGTTCTCTCTCTCTCTCTCTTCTTATTCTTTCTCAACTTTAATCAAACCGTATCCGGCGGCGATGATTTATTACACTTTAAGTAAACGAGTTATGTTCGGTAACTAATAAGAAAAACACCAAGGGTTAAAATTACGTTATCGTTTTTATTAAAAAATGTTGAAGTTTTTGCTATACGACGAAGAAAGTTTGACCCATTCTAAATCCCATCATTATGAACGTACATACTTGCAGGGTCGTCGCAACGCAATATTGTTTCACATAGTAAAAGTGAAATCATTAAATTATATACAATATTTTTACGCGATAATATGTGTAAAAAATTGTTGAAGATTCAAATTTCTATTAACAAAGATATATCAATTTTGAATTAGCAACTTTAACACGGATTCTCATTAGAGGTTGATAGAAATATGATTTTTAACAGTAAATATTTCAATTCCTAGATGATGAGGCCTAAAATTTTACAGACTCCTGCGTCTCATGTTACACATTACACAACATCTACACAAATTTTCGAAAAAATTAACTCTTCAGAGATTTCTCGTATTAAAATATTCTTAAGTACTTTTTGACGCAGGATTTTATCGCGAGTTAATTTTTTACTATCTAGACATTCATATATAGTTATGGAACACCCTGTACCATGACGAAAGAATCGTCTTCTTTTCGTCTCCAATGTATATACCTACATATATATATTTATGGATTTTAATCTTCACTGAGATCGCGTCTCGAATCACACCGTTGCCGTTCATTTCCAGTGTAGTTTAGACAGCATCGTTCATGGATTTTATGGAGTCACTGGGTAATTGATAATTAAAGCTGGCGGTAGTTGACTCGAGATTGGTGTCTCCGCGTTTTTTGAGATAGAACAGAAAAACGTAACGATCGGAAAGAGAATGTAGTGAGTTCCTCTGAAGATTCTGAGAAACCTGTAGCCAAGGCTCGTTTGAATTTAAACGAGATAATTTCTTCTCCATCTCTCGCACATAGAATTTCATTTCATTTTTTCCATATTCAAAACTTCATTCTACACACTTGTAATATCTACATGTGTGTGCACACAATGAACGTTCGTCAAACTCCTAAAAAAATTCGAATTAAAAAGATGAGAAAAATAGTCACGAGAACACGAGACGTAATTGAAGTTTACGACAGAAATGAAACTTCAATATGACAGAGGTGATAAATTGAAGCGCCGCCATGTGCTCTTTAATGAAAATTGAATATGAAGCGCACTCGATTTGCAAAGCTTCGGTATGTATAAATTTCCGACCTGGAGATTATGTTTAATTATTTTTATTCAATTTGTATATTACTCGTACTTCACGTCACGTTTCGAATAATCGCAAATAGAGCCGTAATTCGTTTTAAAAAAAAATAAAATATTGGTGAAATAAAATATAACTTCCCTGGTGCAAGTAATTTGTCATATTTCAACAGATATTGTAATAACCTCTCAAAAAAATATAATTTCTACATATTTCGCCATAATTTAATATTTTTTAGTGCTTGTTCCAATTTCCGATCATAAATATCTAATTTCTGATAAAATTTCACAGAATTTGAC